>CM067361.1:15328908-15606408 GCA_034401795.1 Chaetoderma sp. LZ-2023a | reverse complement strand
GTGTACAGTGAAACTGGCCCTGTTGCTGTTCTGGTGCTGTTAGCCAATTGCATAGATGGTTAAAGCCCACATCATTCATTTAATCAAAGGTCCGGGGATAACCTCCAGAAGCACCACACGAACTGATGTTTCTACAAGAGATGAATTCTTGCATACATTGATGATGATATTTGGCTTTAACAGCACATAGGTCACCTGCAAAAAGTATTCTTGCTTTAACATCATTCGCTAACGAATCGTGCCTTTTGCCACACGCGTTTAACAAGGTTCCCTGGACTACACTAAGTTTACCCGTACTAACATATTCAATATTGCTTATGTGAGAATGTCGTTCAGGGTGACGGTGGACAGCATCAAAGTCTTCAGCACATATCAAACAATGAGTATGGTAATCATAATGATTAGATTCGGAGCGCAGTGTAGGGGTAGATGGTCACACTCCTTCATCGTTTCTGTTCTGCTGTTGCACTTTTGCAATATTTCTAGGCAACGTGTAATTTTTGTAGCATTTATCGTGTACATAATGTTCGTTCGACGGAGATAGTTTCAAATCAATACCATCTCCACGAAGCTTTGAAGTGTCAAGCAGCGTTGAAAGCCCTTTATGACTAAGTTTTCTAGAACTGCTGCTATCATGGGAAACATTACATACAACACATGTTTTTTCTTGTGTAGGGTCAGACATAATTGTACTAAACCATTAATTAGCATGAACAATGTGATTTTGACTCTATATATTTATCGTTTTATAATTGAATCGACTTAACTTACTTCAAGTAACATTTTCTAAATTTACCCCGGACTATATAGTATTGTAATAGTAAGAATAATAGCGTTAGGACTATTTATATCATTGACTGCATAGTTGCGATCAACATGCTGTCCATATGTGTAACTCTCTCCGTCAGATCTTTAAAAAAACTGGCCATACATTGATGTACCATGTTCTGGAATTCACACTCATGTATCAAATCATATATGGGTGTTATAGACAGGTTTTTACTGATTAATTTTAATTTACATTAGTATGTCTTACAGGTTATTTGACTGGGATCTGTTGTCATATACACAATTGACAATAGCAATTGTCAGTAGGTCTAATTTTATTAAATTCTCAACAGATTAGCTATTTATGCTAAATATTGTTCACATTTCGTTCCCTAACTTCAAAGGGTTAAAAATTAGGTTTCCCCAAGTGTGAATTTGTGAGAATTTCTTGTGTGGACTCTGGACGTCATAAAAAGTGTTTGGAACCCAAAATCGTCTGTTATACAAAATGTCCGGGTTAGCCTATATTTCTGTTGATTTTTACTGGACTATTACTGGTCTGAGGAAGAAATAAATATTTTCTGATAGCTGTCATTATTAGTTTGTCATCACGGCTGGGTCCATTTGCGCCGTTTGAGGAGTTCTTGTTATTATTATTATTATTATTATTATTATAATTATTATTATTATTATTATTATTATTATTATTATTATTATTATTATTGTTATTATTATTATTATTATTATTATTATTATTATTATTATTATTATTATCATCATCATCATCATCATCCTTATTAGTCCCCTACCGGTAAAACCTGGGGGACTATAGGTTTGCACTCCGTCTGTCCGTCTGTCTGTCCGTCCGTCCGTCCGTCCGCCCATCTGTCCGTCCGCCTGTTCATCCATCGGTCCGTACGTCCGTCCGTCTGTCCGTCTGTCACAGTTGGTTGCCGCACTTTATTTCGCAGTCCTTCAAGGTATTCAACTGAGAATTGGTTTATTGCTTTGTTATGAGAAGTTACAGACCAAGTTCGAGTTTCAGGCGTATACGTCAATCTTTGATGGAGTTATGCCCCCCCCCCCCTTCGAGTTAAGAAATACGAAAAATATCAGCTTTCCGCACTTTTTTTCGCACTCCTTCAAGATATTTAAGGGAAAATCAGTGCATCGCTTTAGTATAAGGAGTTACAGAGCAAGTTCAAGTTTCAGACATTTTCGTCAATTTTTCATGGAGTTATGCCCCCTTTCGTCTTATGCAATACGAAAAATATTAGCTTTCCACACTTTTTTTCGCAGTGTTTCAAGATATTACAGTGAGAACTGCTACATTGCTTTGTTATGAGAAGTTACAGACCAAGTTGGAGTTTCAGGCATATGCGTAAAATTTTGATGGAGCTATGCGCCCTTTCGTCTTAAGAAATACGAAAAAAATCAGCTTTCCACACTTTTTTTCGCACTCCTTCAAGATATTTAAGGAAAAATCAGTTCCATCGCTTTAGTGTAAGGGGTTACAGAGCAAGTTCGAGTTTCAGACATTTTCGTCAATTTTTCATCGAGTATTCCCCCTTTTGACTTATGAAATACAAAATATAATATTTTTTCGCAGTCTTTCAAGATATTATACTGAGAACTGCTACATTGCTTTGTTCTGAGAAGCTACAGACCAAGTTGGAGTTTCAGGTATATGAGTAAATCTTTGATCTATGTATGCCCCCTTTCGACTTAAGAAATACGAAAAATATCAACTTTCTGCACTTTTTTTCCGAAATTGGTGCATCACTTTAGTGTAAGGAGTTACAGAACAAGTTCGAGTTTCAGACATTTTCGTCAATTCTTCATGGAGTTATGCCGCCTTTCGACTTATGCAATACGAAAAATATTAGTTTTCCGCACTTTATTTTCGCAGTCTTTCAAGATATTATACTGAGAATAGGTACATTACTTTATTATTAGAAACTACAGACCAAGTTCGGGTTTCAGGCGTTTGCGTCATTTTTTGATGGAGCTATGTCCCCTTTCGACTCATGAAATACAAACATATTAGCTTTCAAGACTTTTTCTTTCTCCTTCACCATATAACTGAGACTTGGTTTATTGCTATGTTATGAGAAGTTACAGATCAAGTTCGAGCTTAAGATGCTTTTGACAATTTTTAATGCAATTTTTGACTGTCAATCTCTAAAGATTTATATCACCAGGTAGGGGACATGTATTGCAAAGCAATACTTACAGAATGCTTGTTATCGTTATTATCATCATCATCATCATTATTATTATCATCATCATCATCATCATCATCATCATCATCATCATCATCATTATTATTATCATCATAATTATCATTATATTATTACCCATTTGTTCACTTTTGGATTTCATACTGTCTCATCTCCTTGTTCCTGTAAAGGTCGAAAGCGGAACAAGGAGACAGACATGACCATCCCACCCGTCCCAACTTTTAATATATCTTTTCCATACGCTTGCCTCCTTGCCCCGATACGAAAGGTGAGATAGAAGGAGCGAGGAGGCTTAGATGTGGGTCCGGCCACCACATCCAGTGGCTGTTAGCATTCGAGACTTCGGCAATGCTGCCGGGAACTGTTGCAGAAATGAGATGGGATGCAGTGGGGTGAAATGAAATGAATACAATTCATCTATCCATAGTGTCCATCCATCATCTAACCTCGGGTGACGTCATAGTCATCCCATCGGTACATGATGACGTCACAATCATTATGTCACAAAGGGTTCCATAGAGACGTCATAAAATCTCAAACAGTCCGACACGTTGTATGGATTGTATGTCTTTGCGGTTCTTTGCAATTTAATAAACATGCTGTTGAATATTTTGAAACTAACTTGACTGGGCGCCGTTGCTGCCTTAGACAGCAACAGCACCCAGTCAGACCAGCCTCAAAATATCCAGCAGCTTACTTGTGTAGTGCTTTGGAAATTGATAGTCAGGGTGTTCAGAGATCGATCGATCCCACCACGAGCGAGGTGTGTGTGGAGCTTAGCTAGAGATGGGTGGAGCATAGGTAAAACTGGAAAGGTCCATTGAGATGAGATGAAAAAAATGAAATGAGATGGAATAAAAGCACTATCCCCCGCCACACCTAATTCGCAAACCTCCATTTCCGTGTGCTAGATTATTTGTATGGTTTAGGCCTTCTTTTATAAATTTTGCAACATTTAGTCCGAGTCTGGCATATTCTGTACCCATTAAGCGTGTAAAGATGTGTTCAATTGCGCGTTTTCGAAAATATACTGGAATGTACTTATCTCGGAGTTGCTTAAGAGCTGGACATTCTATAAGGAAGTGGTTTTCATCCCCTACCTTCCCAGTGTGACATAATGTGCAAACCCTCCTACTAATGCCAAAAAATCTGCCCTTTTCTATTGGCAAGTTATGGCCGCTCATTCGGAATTTACAAAAACTGATTCGTAGATTTACAGGAAATGTAATTAGGTATTTTTCAAGTTTGAAACTGGTTTTGAACTTCAGATACGTTTCACATTTAGCGGAATCTCTTAATACCTCATTCCACAACTGCACAAATTGGTCTTGGAGTGTCTGTTTTATAAGATGATGCAGTGCATTACTGCCAGTTTTGTCTATTGTAAAATCAGTCCAGGCGTGGACAAATCCACAGGATTCAAGTATTCCTTTTATAAACGAAAACTATTTGAAATTTCCTTTTAATTTTGCAAACATGGTTATTGCTTCGAGTACTAAATAACTGGTAAATAAATTTAAATAAGATCGACGAATATTTCTTACCATTGCCCAGGAAGCCCAGTAACAGACATAGCCAGAATTTTAACATTCGCATCTTTATAGTAAGTATAACGGGAAATGTGCCAAGTTCCCCATATATCATGCTGGTTGTTACGAAGCGAATATATAATATAATCGCTCTACCCAGGCGTGCAATGCAACCCTCGTCTCCCCATATGGGCAAACCATGGCATGTGTATTCTAGGAAGACTGGCATTTCTAAAATAGCTAATGCTTGAATTATCACAGGCGATAAGGGGTGAAAGACTGAGAGATTCCCCGTGAATATAACTTCCTCTTTAACATAACAAGTCTCAATCGACAGATATTGATCGGTATCAATTGACATTGTATACGTGAATGCTTGTTTTATTATGTAGAACATTGCTATTTATGTACACCGATTGTAAGGTGCGTATAGCGTTACTAACAGATATTAAAGTATGTTCAATTCTATATTTATGTTTTATTGCTAAATATCGGCGACAGGTGCTAACAAATTACATACTATTTAATCAACCAATAAATCTAACCTGGGTGATAAGCAATGGACACTTAACTCTATGATAATAAAAGACAGTTGGCTGCAATTTCGGCGGCGATGAACTCATTGCGTGGTTCTTTCTTAGCTTCAAATCCGCATAATCTTATCTTCATATTCAAAGTCTATTATTAGCTCACATGGCCTAAAAAACCAACTGAGCTAATGCTGTGGCGACCGTCCGTCGTCCGTCCGTCATCTGTCATCCGTCGTCCGTCCATCATCTGTCATCCGTCGTCCATCAACTTTTCCTTTAAACGACTTCTTCTCAAGAACTACTAGGACGATTTCAATTATATTTGGCAGAAAGCATCCTTAGGGCATAGGGATCCACGTTTGTTCAAATGAACGCGATCGGTCTATTTGGCCGGCGGCCATCTTGAATTTAGTCCGATTTTAGGAAAAGTGTTCAAAAATCTTCTTCTCCGAAACCGCTTAGGTGATTGATGCAAATCTCATGAAATATGATCTAGGGCAAGAGCTGAACCGAGTTTGTTCAAGAGAACTTGATTGGTCTAATGGTTCGGCGGCCATCATGGTTGTAGCAAATATGACCTCTTCTCCAGAACCGCTGAAGGGATCGGGCGGAAATTTGGGAAATATGATTAGGGCCATAGGGCCATTAAAGTTTGTTCAAGAGAAGTTGATCCGTCAAAAACACGGCTGCCGTGGACCAATCAGAATATAGCGTGTTTGGCGGCCATGTTTGATTTTTTTATTTGATGGATTTTGAAGGGGAAATTGGTTTTGTATGTGTTTGGCGGTATTCTGATCACAAATTTGCAATTTTCGCTTCGGCCGGATAATCGGTTTGGCGGCCATCTTGGATCATTTTCCCACCAAATGCTCCCATACTAAAACAATGGGATATTTAAAATGTTTTCTTCTCGAGAACTGCTACGCCGATTTCAATTATATTTTGCAGGAAGCATCCTTAGGGCATAGAAATCCAAGTTTGTTCAAACGAAGCCGATCATCCAATTGCGCCGGCGGCCATCTTGGATTTGGGCCAATTTTTATAAACGTCTTTAAAAATCTTCTCCGAAACCGCTTAGGGGCGGTGGTGGGGGTGGGGGGTGTGTGGTTATTGAAGCAAACCTCATGAAATGTGATTTAGAGCAAGTTCTAAACCAAGTTTGTTCAAGGGAACATGTTTGGTCAAATGGTTCGGTGGCCATCTTGGTTGACCTAGTTGTAGCGAAAATGACTTCTTCTCCAGAACCGCAGAAGGGAGCGGGCCAAAATTTGGCAGATATTATTACGGCCTAAGGACAATTAAAGTTTGTTCAAGAGAAGTTGATCCGTCAAAAACGTGGCCGCCGTGGGCCAATCAATATATATCATGTTTGGCGGCCATAGTGAATTTTTTTATATGATGGATTTTGTGGCCGAAATTGGTTTTGCATGTGTTTTGGTTTATTCTGAGCTCAGATTTGAAATTTTCGAAACTGTCGGATGAACGGTTTGGCGGCCATCTTGGATCATTTTCCCACCAAATGCTCCCATACTAAAGCAATAGGAAATTTAAAATGTTTTCTTCTCGAGAACCTCCTGGCCGATTTTAATTATATTTGGCAGGACGCATCCTTAGGGTGTAGAGATTCAAGTTTCTTCAGACAAAGCCGATCGGCCAATTGGGCCGGCGGCCATCTTGGATTTTGGCCGGTTTTTGGAAACGTCTTTAAAAATCTTCTCTGAAAGCGCTTATGGGATACGCGGTCTATAAATTGCATGCCAAAACTATTTAATAAACATGCTGTTGAATATTTTGAAACTAATTTGACTGGGCGTTGTTGCTGCCATAGGCAACAGCTTTACGTTCCGTAAGAGGTGCAAAGATCGTTTCAATAGATCCGCTCTATTAGACTGCTTTGAAACAAAACGATTCTATATAGAAGGATAATGTTTGCTAAGAAAACAGTGTTCCAACATCCTTTGTGCGACACGCTTATGACGTAATATATGCGTCTGCAACGTATGGCATTGTTTCGCGTGCAAGTACGTCACAGATTGAAAACATGGTTTGTTCTTCGCGAGTCCCCTCCAAACATGTTTCGAGAAATGGCAGAGCGCTCTAACAAAACCCATAGGAGAAACATGTTTTCTGCAGAGGCCTTTTAGCAGAACGTTTTGTTTTGTTTTCTCTATGGAACGCAAGGATGCTTACCTGTATAGTTTTCTGGGAATTGATATGCAGGGAGTTCAGAGATCGGTCGATTCCAACACGAGGGAGGTATGTGTGGAGTTTAGCTAGAGATGAGCGGAGCATAGCTAAAAATGGAATGATCCATTATGCACTACAGGGCCGCAGATAAAAGACGACCAATTTTAAGAAAATGGCAAAAATCGACATGGAAAAAATAAGAAATAACTAATGTGATGAAGAAAATAGCAGAGTCGTTGCCGTGTCATGTCAAATTAATCAGACTCGTTTAATACGATCCCATTTAGAATTTGCAAAACCGCTGTTCCAACTGAGATCTTACTAAAGTTGCGTGATAAATTTGATGCGAAATGTCGACTCGTGTGGGATCTCGGTGTCGTTGCTCCTTTTTGCAGCAATGGCTCCCTGTCGGGTTCGTTTCAAAATATTTAACAGCATGTAGCTCTATCAAAGACATACAATTGATAAACTTGACGGACATTTCAGTTTCAATTTTCAATTATTAGTCTCACTATTCTTAGGCCGTGTTTTCACTGGAGAGTTAATCGGGTATAACGCCATACCTCAGTATTGTGTTAGGCCGGTTAAGTCTCGAGTAAGAACACGGCCTTAGTAGAACTACAATTGAAGAATTATAAGCATACATGATTTATTAGTTAAACGAGAACTTACCTGAAAGAGGAAGTTAGATGCTTGACTGTAATTCTAGCCAATCACCACTGGAAGCTGGAGTTCCACAAGAGACGTGTCATGACTGGCTGAGATCAGTCTTCAAAGATAAATTGAGTGCACAACACAGTAATCCAAAATTAGGGTGGGACAAGAAAAGTTCCCAAATGAAATCTCAAACTATGACCTCTTTTCTAGAGGTGGGCATGTAATTCCGGCTTCCAGTGGTGATTGGCTGAATTACAGTCAAACATTTAACTTCCTCTTTCAGGTAAGTTCTCGTTTAACTAATAAATTCTAGCCAACCACCACCCAGTCAGCCGGAGCTCCACGAGACTTCAAAGCTGTGGGTGCACTCAATACTATAAATTCCATGCAATGAATTGTTCACAATTGTGATAACATGAACTGAACAATTAACAGATTTGATAATCATCCTTCTGAACACTGACATCATTCTAATATATTCAATAGTTTATTATAAATCTTTTAAACACCCATTATCAACCTGTTGTACAGATTTAAGTTATGGACTTTTCAAACCATCTCAATGGACAGCAAAAATGGTCTATAGATATTTATATCAATCCATGCCAGTATCCTAGATATTTTCACCCTTCGATATATAGTGTCTCTACATACTGCCTTATCGTCTTCATGAATAATTTGTTTGTGTTAGTATCTTTCGCAAATTCTTAATTCTCTCTAAATATGACGGCAATGCGTTAAAAGTTATACACCTGGGCGAATTTATATGAAAGCAAAATAGTTGTGTTCTAATAATGATCGCTTAAAGTTCATAAATTGCTTCCTCAAGAGATTGCTGTATACACATATTAAGTATTTTACTCAAAACCTTACTGAAATGCCAAATATAATTGTATCTGGCCTTAGTTGATATTTGAACTATGATTCATTAAAAAAATCCTATCCTTAATTGAAGACTCATACATGGTTTGGTGATGCCAATTTAAACCCAGAAAATGAAACACTGATTAGGTCATTGGTAAAAAATACCAATAACCAAAAAGCTTTCAAAACTTAATCCACATAGTAAGCATTATTTCTTTATTGATTCTCTCCATGAATTAATAACCACAATTGTCTAGCCAGCAAGATCCTTATCATCCGAGGCACTCTTGTATAAGAGGCTATTAACTAACAATATTTTGCTTAGTAGATACACACGGTCCTTATGTGTGAATGCCCCAAGATTTCCAATTAAAAAACAACATCTTATTAAATAGCAAAATCTGTTTTATGTATTTTCCAACTTGATGCTATGTTACTGTTTATGTTGCTTGATCCAATTCTACTCTTGTAGATTAACTCTCAACAGAGGCAAAAAGTGTAAACGACTATGGGTTAACTTCAAACCGATCTAATATAAAAAGCATCAATATTATAATCTCCTGAGGTACATGTATTCAAGAAACATGTTGCTTAATCTGGAAATTAAGCCTAGAAGCAAATAAATCACAAAACTTCATTGTAAAGCTACTAGAGAATTACACATACACCTCATTGATATTAAATTTGCACTCATCATCAAATACTCTGGATTTTGTTATTTGCCATACAATTCATCTGACCAGTTGAATGAGCAACTGTAATTCAAAAATTCCATTCTCTAAATCATAGCCAAACTTCTCTGGCTGGTCCATTACAACATTGTGAGGGAAGAGATCAACACAGATATAGTTAATGTCGCTACTATAGAAATATATATTCAGAGACCAAATTTAGCACGAGCAACACTAAAGACTCTAAACACAACAATCGAGCTTTAATGCCCAGTACATTAATATGATGTTGCTTGGCGTTATTTCTCCATCTACCACGCCCCACCCTATAGAATGTGTGCTCCTTTTCTGTGCGAGGTCAGTATATCAGTAACACTACCCCCCCCCACCCTTCTGTTGACACATCAGTTGTTACATCGTAAGCATTTTTCATGACTGAGTTGTGTGTCTGGCTGTTATTGAAATAACATCAATCCACCATGTAAACACAGAATGGCCTGCATTTGACAATCACACATTTTTATCAAACTCATCTGACACCGTGTCCAGTGATTCAGATTAGTCAGATTATCTAAAAGAATGTGAATTATTCTACAACTGAAAACCAACATGACCATAAGTATTATACGTTCAGCACCCTAAGGTTCATAGTTTTATGTTTCCAAATTTAATACTTTCGTAGCACTGCGAAAAATATTCTTGTCACTTAGATGCCAGCTCTTCTAACATGTGCACTGAATGGTTCAACTCATAGGTTGGGATGAGAACTGGTATATTACAGATGAAACATCCGATGGCATAACCATCAACTTTTAATTGTTATATATATAGTGGCACAACATGAATCATATGAATGTGCATCACGAAACCAGTCACCAATACATCAATGTGCAATATGCTCCATTTATCTTAAATGAGCATATAACCGGTGTTAGTAATAAAAGACATATATTCGGGCGATGATAAGCCATCTGGCAAAACTACACATTGACAACATACATTGTTCCATTCAACAAACAATATTTGATATCTTACTGAAAAAAGCACTAAGAAACATGCATGAAATATGCAGTAGAAAGGCTCAACTGAGACCGCAGACAATTAGTCCTAATTAGAAAAGTAATTAATGCAATTGTATCTATTTTGAAATGATGATATTCTACTGCTCGAGGCAGGGCAAAATTTACATAAGTGTAACTGCAACCCTGCTTTTTGTCTATGACAAATATAACAGATAAACAATCATCTGAATCTGAAGAATGACCAGTGCATTTTATATTTGCTTGCCAAAAGAAACACATCCTAATATTAAATGCAAGATAAAACTATCTGACACCCATTTTGCACATAATGGTCCTTGATACCAGTGCTCAGCTTTAAATTGTTGATCATAATGATAATATTGAGACGTATTTGATACCTGTACTGTTTGCAGTCATAGGCATCATCATGCAAAGGCCCTTGATTTTAGAAAAGAATGTTATACCTTCTTGATGCCTGTACTGTTTGCAGTCATAGGCATCGATGTGGTAAGGCCTTGTGAAGAAAAGGATATGTTTTCATACCTGGACTGTTTACAGTCATACATGTAGGCATCTTTGTTTATCAAGAAAAGAATATGTCCTTGACACCTGGACTGTTTGCAGTCAAACCTGTAGGCATCTCTGTGGTAAGGACTGGTTTTAGGCCGCTTTTCCCTGAGTTCAAATGGTTTCCCCATTCAGGTGAAAGTGGGGGCTCTGGTCTAAAAGACATATTTGCCTTTAGTTAATCCTTTCACTGGCATTGAGGATGATATGGTTAGAAATAGTAATTGCCAGGAGCATGAAAACCAATTATTTGCACACCTAGGCATGGGGCTGCCTATAGGTCACTGGCTACTTATTGCTCTTATTTATTTATTTATTTCAATCTGTTACTCAGATGATCAACATATACAATTTCTGCTGCTAGCAGCAGCACATACCTAAGCTTTTGTAAGCCAGATTAGAACCATTCTCCGGACATTAAACTCCTGAATTTCAGTGTTTACCAAGCAAAACTCTCAACAAATGCGTTAATCATAGCTGCTATTTTTGACATATTATTTACTGATAAAATCTCTTTTAGATTGTGGTGTTCTCCTTAATGCAGTTACGACTTATAGAAAGAGCATAGCAAACGTTAACCCTTTGCATTTTAATGCCTTTAAATAGGGTTACTGAGAAGAGATTTACATTCTGGATTAACTTTGGTTATGACCAGCGACTGACATATGTGACGAGTTTCTCCTCTTATTTTTCATCTGGCATTGCTATATTTACTATATTGAATAGAATGTTGGAAAGCCAACCATCTAGCTTCTAAGTTTGACATATTATTTCAGCATCATTAAATATAGCCAGATCCTGCATTGTAACATGATATTCACATATTCACCCCCTCTTCTCTCTAGGCATTGTGTGAGCATTAAGCTAATTTATAGCTCATGTTGGCATACACTCTGAACTCTCCTCTGTTGAATAAATATCCATAAAACAATGTGTGAATCAGATGAAGCTTTCACTGCTGTTTACAGACAAGGAAAGCTGAACATTTGCAATGAATTACTAATGATAATGATATAAATGATATTTAAAACACTGTATATCCCAATTTAGTTAGCACAGTTGACCAATTTACAGCTGTGGTCTAAGTGCTGATAGAGAAGATTTGCCAGTAGAAATTTAGCTTCAGAGATCGCAAGGAGTTTGCTCCTTCCCTCCGGCCGTGATAATGTAGTTCGGATTTACCAGACGAGGACCGACCGTACCAGCCAAGCTGGGTACGCGCCGCCTGTCCTGGATTCGTTCCCTGAACATGCCCCCTGGGTAGAGCCATAAGCGTATATGAGCCTATGAGAGAGATCGCGTTATAAAAACGACTAAGTTCGTTAAAGCACATAGTGCGCAGGTGCATGCTTAGACGCTATTTTTGACAGAGCACGTAGTTTACGACCAAGATGGGATAACGCTTTTAGTGTACCGAGATGGCACCATGTAATCCTTTTCAATTACTTGTTCTCGCCGAATCTGCCATCAATCAAGACCGGAATTCGACGAGCTTTCCAAATCTGTAAACCATTTCAAAATCGGTTAAGAAATGGCTGAGTTATCCACGGAAAGCCCCTTTTGTTTATCATCAAAATATTGCCGTGACGTCATAACGTTCTAGAACATTCGACTGCGTTATTATTAGCTACGCGCTGATTGGCTGTTGCTCGACCGATGATTGGTTGGAGCCTGCTCCTGTGACGTCACGAAAGGTATAAAAGGAGACGAGATCCAAAGTTCGAGAGCATCCTTGGCCAGGGGCCGAATAAGTTGGACCTGTACCAGCTACTATCGTCTCGACAGACAAGACGGAGATCTTTCTATCGGGTTTTTTCTCCCGTAGCTAGCAGTTATCCAAAACACCGCACTAAATCAATTTTGTAGCTCCCGTACTTGCGGGAGCATTGCGGAACTTTCTAGTTATTGTTCACGAATATCAAGAGATACTTCGGAACACGAACTTGCGGTGAGGCCTTTACGGCCTGAAAATGTGATTCTACAGATGTAGAGGCAGCGATGTTCTTTGGCGGATGACTCGCAGGATCTGCCGGCCACACCAAAAAAGTGGTTATTTAACCATCCCCCGCACTGATGTCGTGCAGATTCTTCTAAACTTTCGACCACAGCAAGTACACTTTTCCCGGCACGTCTTCAGAGCTGGCGTACCCCGCACCGTTAAGCTTAAGTTTTGTATCTTTATCTGCATCTAACCACCCCCGCTTGTTATCAACTTCCATCCGTACCATCGGTGTACGGGAACTTTCTTCACAGCAGCAACGTTATTGTATCTCTTGCTGACTACTCCTTAGACATTCTCTATTGTGATTACAGTCCTGAGTTCGATCTGCTCCCGTCATGAGCTGCTTGCGGGAATCCTGTTTGCGGGAACCAACCTGCGGGAACTTTCCAGCTTCCTGAGAATGCATCAACTAACGTCAACCTAAGAATGACGTATCAATTTCAGTAACACGATAGCCAGACTTAAGAATGGCTACCGATTATTCTATAACTAGGAGTAACTATACGTAACATTTTAATTATTCCGTTAAAAGTATTTTTCCTAATTATATCGTACCCGTATACACGGTCCCGATAACCAAAAGGTACCGTAACGGTCTTAGGACCGCTAGTTATAATTTCTGTATATGTTTATAGTTATTTTCATTTTCTGTAAGGTGTTTTCACTAACCGCACCATAGTAGGTTCGTTAACCTGTACTAAAGATATATAATTCTGATCATTTTTTACACTGTATTAATTGTTCTAGTTAGTTTATATATGTAGGAAACACTATACAGCAACACTTATATATGCAGCACATTCTCCCGCCACCAACAATTTTTCACTGAGGTCGGTGTCCATGCTATAACTCTGTTTAGCCCGGCATGCTACCGACTAAAACCTTTTCTATTCAGCTCGATAGGATAGGATTAATATGATTAGAGACAAGTTCTTCGTTAGGAAATCTGTAGTATACGCCTCTTTCCCGGTAGTTGCGAGAATTTAGCCCTGCACTCCAGCAAGATTCATATCTCTAAGATATTGTCTTTCTTCATGTTCCACTAAGCCTTGTGGCTTCTTAATTGTTTGGATGTCCCTATCCGCACCATGGGCTAATCCGACCCTGGGAAACTGTTGGGGTTTCCGAGTGGTGATGGCCAAGGTGTGGTATCACATACATTCCCTCTGTATCCTCGGATACTTAGTAGTTCACACTTCTGGCAATGTAGGAAAGCACTGCGCAAACATATCTTAATTATTAATTTCTTTTATTTGCGGAACATTCCTCCCGCACTGCAGTGCAAAGCTGGGTAACTTGTATTTAAACCTAACGACAGGTTAAACGGTTAGTTCCATAGGACCCGGTGATGCGCGTGATAAGCATCCCTACCGAATTCCTTAAGAATGTCTGGGCATGATATTTAGATCTGCCATGCCCTCACGGAAAGGACATTTACGGTAGGTGTTCGTCTCTCTTATCCCCACCATAGCGATAGATCAGTTGCCTAAACATGCTGTTGTGAAAAGTAACCAGTGTCTTGTGACGTTTTAAGTGGCTACGGAGCAGGATGTCCGGATTCTTATCCAGTTCGGAGATCTTACTAAGTAACATGTATGAGCGCTGTCTTTAGTATTGATGTCTTAGGGCATCCGTTCTCCAGACAGCCGTATCTAACAGTTAGGTAGACACCCGCCATTTGTGTCCTAAAATCGTTCTTGTTACTAAAATCTAAAGGTTAGATAAGCATAGAAGAAGGCCCGCATAAATAATGCAGCAACTACTAATTCAACATACTAAGAATTACAAGACGGGGACGTGGTAATCCTTCGGGAATCGTTCATCCCGTCTTCACGTAAAAAAAAAGCACGCAACCCTATAGTCATAATCTCACTAGGTATGGTCTTTTCTTTACAACATTTTGGTTAAATATTAGAGTGGGCCCATTTTTGCCTACTACTCTTCTCCCACTTTAAGCAGTGGTGACACCTTGCCATGACGGAGGCCCGTGCGAGGCACCTGCCTCTCGCAAGGATTCAGCGACGACGACTCACGCGAGGATAATACTCCTCAACCAAACTAGCACTAGAAGTAGTGCCCGTGTGAGGCACATGATTTTTCGTCACTACAGAGATAATTTTCTTTCCTTTCAGCTTAGAGGTATAAAAGCTTATATTAAGTTAATTAGTTAAGTCTCGTGTACGGGAGCCTCTCTTGCGGGGATACCTCTTCGGACCTACGAGTCTGTGTGGTACCTCCGGGAGCCCCACATTTAAAAGTTCATCCGGTTGTCTCTATGTCTTGTATTTTCGTATGCTCATCATTTTTATCTAGCATACTCGACAGTCTGTTTAGGTACAATTATTGTATAGACTTAGTTTAATTAGGTCACCAAAAATCAAATCTTGTAAGTCCATAGATCACGAAATTGCTATGGACAGGCATACTGGTGACACAAACTCCTGGGATGAGACCGTTGTGTTTAATGTTCGCGACGATGGTCGCACGGCCACATCTAAAATGAATGACAGGGTGTTCTTGTCTATCAGCCATGTGCTAAAACTTAATTTACTCTAAAACACTTCAAAACACACAAAACACTTAAAACCTTTGACTTTAATTAACAACGCTCACTACTTGTTATCACTATCTTATTATATATCACAAATTAATAACAGAAAATCCACATTTTTCAGATTAATAGGCATTTTGTTAACAAATAATTGATCTGGTTAAAAGCCATAAGCACAATGATCTCAGCAAGTCATGACACGTCTCTCGTGGAACTCCGGCTGACTGAGTGGTGATTGGTTAGAATGTTAATGCATATATGTAAGTTATTAGACTTTAGCGAAACTAGAATAGCTAAATGTCTTTATAATGCAATGTATAATGACTGGGTTACAAATAATTACTGTAATAATTGAGTCAAACGTCTTCGCGATATGCTATGTTCGCGAGGATTTAGTTACATATGGGAAAGGCAATGCCAAAATATGGGTAGGGTATATGTCATAGGGTTATATAGGAAAAAGTCCCAATACATTTGCCTTCAGGATTTGGAGAGGTCAGTTAGAAACTAGCAATAAGTCCCGTTTATATAAGCACATTTCAGAGGAATTTAGAATTATCAAACATCGACATGCTCTATGTAGAGTTCGTGCGTCGTCAATGACAGGACTTAATGTAGAAGCCGGTAGATGGCACACGCCTATGTCGATACCATTCAGTGAGAGAAAACGCCTGTGATGACATCCAAGATGAGTACCATTTTATAATTGTATGCCCCGTGTATTCTGAATTACACAAAATGTTTATCAAAAAGTATTACTCGAAGCACTCAAGTGTTTATAAGCTAACACAAATTCAAAATTCTACAAACGTTATAGTTTTCAGAAAACTTGCTGCTTTTATACATGCGGCTTTCTCAAAGCGTAATGAACTCACAGAATAAGCATTTTCTCCAGAGTCAACGAGAGACTATGTAGGTTTTTTTATTTGGATTAGGCAAAGCCAATGGAGGGGTCCATTTAAGCTATGCTCATCCAATTTAGCTAAGCGTTTTCCATTTTGTAGGCGTTGTGAAATCGATGCAACGATGTGAAACAGGAATTTCTAGAATCAAATTTTCGAGCTAAATACATAGATAAATACATAGGTGTTGGGCATTTGGAAACAGATTGACTGTTTTCAAAATGGTCAACGTAATGTTCATTTAATTGTATTTTTATCAAAATATACAATTCGTTCATGTGATGTTAGTTATCGAGCCAGTCATGCCGTTATCGAGCCAGTCATGTCAGTCATGTCTGCGGTAAATTGTCAAAAAAACCTTCTTTTAGTCTGCAAATCGTTATTTCTCGCGACCTACAGATGCCATTTTTGGCCGGCTTAGTAATTAAAGTCTTAACATACTCAATAAAATTCGTGATAATTAAACATATTTAAACGATCTTGGTGACCAAACCACTGTGTTTACCGAGATTCTGTGTATCCTTAGCTACATATTGGACGGGATTATGGCTAAGTTCAACATCTTCTTTCTACAATCAAACATTTGTAAACGGCTACCTGTCTTTTGGAACCAAAACCTGTCTTAACGTCTCTTAGGTAAAGTTAACCCTTTGGTTGACCGTTCCAGTTTATCCATCCATCACATGACGTTATATGACGTCATATTCAACTACGCGACGTACATGGTGACGTCATAATCATTACGTCATGAATGACTCGATGTAATCCGTCTTAAATATTTAATAGTTCGTCAGGTTCTATGAATTGTATGACCTTACTATTTAATAGACATGCTGTTGTGGTGTTGGCGGTATCCCGCAATTCCGCAGTTCGGGTTTCGCGGCTGCCGGGCTAGCTGATTCCAGCCGTTTCTACGGACGCCCGGCAGTCGTACTTTGGAACTTGATCTGCGCACATCTGCCGCTGGTTCCAGGGGCCGATTCGAGACCTCTGTTGGGTGAGTAACCTTTTATACGTAGCTAAGTTACTACAAATGGTGTCAGGAGTACTTTTGGCCCTAAATTAAATATTGTTATTAGTTATAGTAATTCTACTCACGATTTTGCTGTTAAAAAAGATAGAATTATAAATATAAAGACTACTCTAGTCCTGCCCGAACGTCAATTTTAAAGACTCTGGCTGCCATTTTGATTATTTGATAGTTATTTTTGTAGGATTTAACAATCACAGATGATAGGTGAGTTATAGTTAAATATATATTATTTATTTATACTATAGCATGCAAATGTCGGGTATATAGATTAAAATACCTTACATACATACGTCATATACGTCTTAAATTCAAGATTCAATGTTATTTATTTGAAGTGTAATGAATTGAGGTATATTTTCGTGCTTATTTTCTATCATCTATGTCAGTATTCCGTGGAATGACAACCCTATAGTTTCTGGATTGTTATTGTTAGTTGTCTTCAGTGTCATATGTACGCGATTCTGAGCTGTAATTTAGCCGTCGGTTTTTGGATATTTCTTTATACTTTAATTACAGTTCAATTTCGTTGTTTATTTCAGAATTATTTGAAATAAAGAAGTGATATAAATCACTGTTGTTATTATTATCATTATTATTAACTTTTTGAACATTAGAGGGTAATCTCCCTTCTAATCAACAAATATGTTTCAATTGTAATATTAGGTTTACTAATTACGCTGAACACTATTTGTTTTGGTCTTCTTTCTGGTTATTATTAATTCAAAAAGTTCATAATCACATTGCTAGTTATTCCATTGAAACAATACTCAGCTTATGCCTTCTTTTCAAGTTAAATCTGAGGAGTTTTTGGCTCGCACCCAGTTTTCATTGGATCAATCCTTTACCCACAAAGCAATTTTGTTGGGTACAAGTAAAGGTTTCATTTTGAAAAGAGCTGATCAAACTGGGTTTGTTGAGTATTGGTGTAAAAGCGGTGGTACTACACAAGACTTGGTCAATATTTTGCAGTCGAGAATAGCCAGCGCCGTTCAGAAATTTCACCGTATCGTTTTCTATATCTAGGCCGGAACGTGCGACCATACCGAGAAACGAGGCGACAGTTTTGTCTATTTAAGGACGGCCGATGATGAACTCGCGGTAGACCGCATTTGCCAACACTATCAACGTGCGATAGACATAGTAAGGCATTACGGCCAAACGGTGAAATTTATCGATATCCCGGCGTATTCTCTGGTCCTGTATAATGAGCAACTTCACCATTTGAATCCCTGTTCCTTCAAAGACCAAGAGCTGCAACTGCATGACCAACTCTCTCTTCTCAATGATAGAATTGAGAAAATTAATGCAGATATTGGTGTACACACCATCAAATGCAGTGTAGAGTTAATACTCCATAAAAAATCTAGTGCACGTAAACGCGTCCGTTATCATTATACTTTCGAGTTTCTGAAGGATGGTTTGCATGCAGGTACGCTACTGAATCTGGTTTGGCTTCGGAAGATTCATTTGGACGTTCTCCGGAGTTGCACCACCATCACTACTCAGTGAGTTATATTTTTCAGTAAGCATACGCTTACGACTTATTTCAGTAGGTGATATTACTTTTTTAGCGAATATTAATTTCGCTTCCTTGGTATAAATCAACAGGTGACCCGTAGTGACGAAACCTTTGTGTATTAACACTGCAACCGTGGAGGAACTTGGTACACTCAATAATATTGGTAAAATTCGAGCTGCTGGCATAGTAAGTTTTCGCGAGTCCAGAGGTGGTTCCATGTCCCTGGACGACATTAAGGCAGATGCTGATCTTCCTGCCACAGCTACAGTCCTTGAACGATTGCTCCATGCTGGGGACGTCGTATTCGACATCAATGATGAAGGCGCTGTTGGTGGGGTCGACTCGCACCCAAGGGAAGAATCCCTGGAAAAGCAAGTAGCTAGACTGAACCTGGAACTGCTAGCTCAAGGTATCAACTACAAGGCACTCCTTAACGCAACTAGTCAACAAAGTGGTGATCAGACCCTAATTGATAACCTGGCTCCTAGGGGGGGGGGTATATACCTCTAGAGAACCTAAGAGGGAGTCATGATCAGTTTCTCACCAAGACACTAGGAAGTCATCACCAGTCCGTAGAGCTTACTGGGATGGCTCTTCGTACAATGACTCTAGAATGTCATCCCCCGGTCGTAGAAGCTACTCTGATGGTCCTCCTCCACCTAAAATGTCAACTTTTGATGGAAAATGTGAGTGGAAACCCATTTTTCATACAGTTTGAGCATACTGCTTCAAGGTACCGTTGGTCTGATACATATAAATTAGACATGCTCATCTCAGCTTTAAGAGACAAGGCCTTAAAGTTTTACTGCATCTGTTCTGTGCAAGTCCAGAATGATTACTTTAGTTTATGTGACAAATTAAAGTTGAGATTCGGGAAGAAAGATCTGCCCCACATCATCAGAAAAAAGATGCAAGATATTCGACAAGAGGGTAACTCTTTAGTAGAATTTTCAGATATCATTCAGGAGCTCACTTTAGATGGTTACCCTGATGCCTCAGAGAGTTTGGGCGAGACGATTGCCATTGATGCATTCCTACGGGGTGTTGAGCATAAACGAGCCGCTCTGATAGCTGTGGATAAAGATCCGAGCACCCTGGAGGAGGCTGTACAAATGGTCAATGCAGCTATCCATAATCAAAGATTGATCATGGGTTCCAGAAGACCTGAGGCTCGAAAGGTCTGTTTTCCGGATGATGCTTCTGGTTTGATGGAGGCAAATAATCCTGAGAAGTTGCTAGGCATAACGGCTCCAAGCAGGATAGATAAATTGGAGAAAGATGTCGAAGGACTTAGGAAGGATATGGCGGAGATGAAGGTAGATGTTGCTAAGATTTTGAATCTCATATCTGGTCAATTCGGTCGAGGACGGTCTCCTCCAAGAGGGAAGGTCGTTCCATCGCGTTCCCCTTCTCCTTCTCTCAGATCGGGAAAGTGCTTTAATTGCAATTTAGAGGGGAATTTTTCCCGTGAGTGTCCAGCACCGAGGCGTACACGGTCGCCATCACCTTCTGCTTCACCGAGATCTTCGCCTGTGCGATCATATGATGTTCGCATGTATGAGTATAATCGTGACCCTATGACACTAGTCATTCCCATTAAAGTAAATGGTGTTTCTGTTGATGCAGTGGTGGACACTGCGGCACAAGTGACAGTAATTGGCAATTTCTTTGCAAATAAATTACCTTACCCTTTATAGAGGTTGGAGTCTATTACATTGAAAGGTGCAGGTAGAGACAATGTTATCCCTGCGGAAAGTGTTGAGCCTGTCACAATTGCATTAGGCTCTATGATGTTCAACTGGCCAGTACTTCTTGCCAATATTAATGATCCGATTATATTAGGCCTGGATTTCTTGAAGGCACACAAGGCCACCATTGATCTGACTAGACTGTGTCTGACAATTAATGGAGAACCGGTTCAAGCATCAATGTTGAGAGCTCATGGGAAGGATGCCCAAGTAGCTCGGGTAACATTGAAGCAGAAAGTGGTCGTTAGTCCTTTTGAGGCCGTGAAGACCACAGGTGTTCTGGATCGGGAGGTACAGAATGATGTTGTGCTCCAGCCCTCATCTAAACTGGAGGGTCTGGTAACACCTCATACAGTGGCCACTGCCACAGATTCGCAGATTCCTATTTTGTTAAGGAACCTGTCGGCCCAAAATATTACTCTGGAACAAGCCCACAACCTTGGTATTGTCACAGAAATTGAGGAGGTTTTAGACCCTAGAACAGAGAAACACCTTGCGGAAATGTTAGAAAAAGGTATCATAGTTCCGTCAATATCTGAGTGGTCGTCAGCCCCGGTATTAGTTCGGAAGAAAGACGGTACCGTGAGGTACTGTGTTGATTTTCGAGTGCTGAACAGTATAACTCACAAAGACCTTTACCCCCTACCAAACATTGAGACATGTCTGGATGCACTTGGTGGTGCTAAGTTCATCAGCACACTTGATATGGCAGCTGGGTATTAGCAGGTCGAGGTTGACCCAGAGGGCCGCCACAAGCTCGCATTTATCACAAGATATGGGCTCTTTGAATTTGTCCGGATGCCATTTGGTTTGTGCAACAGCCCAGCTACCTTTCAGAGGGTTGTTCAGCTGGTGTTGCAAGGTCTTAACTGGTGCGAGTGTCTGGCATATTTAGATGACGTGGTAGTGACAGGGACTGACTTTGACAGTCATATGACCAACTTGAAAGCTGTCCTTTCCCGATTCCTGTTGCACCACCTTAAATTAAAACCTAAGAAGTGTAATTTGTTCCGTACAGAACTCTGTTTCTTAGGTAAGTTGGTGAGTGATAAGGGAATCGCTGTTAAGCCAAACAGTATGGAAAGCGTCGCTAATTGGCCTGTTTCTAAGACCAGGAAAGAGCTGGAATCTTTCCTAGGGTTCATGAATTACCACCGAGAGCACATACAGGGTTTTGCTGGTATTTCTGCTCCTCTCTCTGCACTTACCAGTTCCAAAGTAGAGTATGACTGGACTCTAGAGCATCAGGTAGCTTTCGAAACACTTCAAGGTGCTATGGCCAACCCTGCAGTGTTAGGTTATCCGACACCGGATGGCACCTTCATACTGGATACTGATGCTTCAGAGGCGGCTATTGGTGCAGAGTTATCCCAAATTCAGAATCGGAAAGAGGTGCTTATTGGTTTTGCGAGCCGAACGTTGACACCGGCTCAGCGTAAATATTGTGTTACACGCAAAGAGTTGCTAGCCGTGGTAGCATTTACTAGGCAGTACCGTATGTACTAGCTAGGACGGTCATTTATTGTGCGGACTGACCATCACGGTCTCACGTGGCTGCTCAGTTTCAAGCACATCGAAGGACAACTAGCTATATGGCTTGAAGAACTGTCCCAATATAGTACGACGATGCAGTACAGGCCCGGTAAACAGCACTCTAATGCTGATGGTCTATCACTAGTTCCAAGTGATTCTTCACCTTGCCACTGTTATAAAGTTGGCCAATCTCTTAGTTCATTACCATGTGGTGGGTGCACATATTGTACCAAGCTTCAGCAGCAATGGTCTCAATTTTAACAAGATGTTGATGATGTAATTCCTTTGGCTTTTCAAACCATAAGGGCCCTCCAACTGAGTAATAATGACCTATCAGACAGCGACACAGACAGCGACGATCCAGATGGACTTCTGAATGGTGTCCCCCAAACAGACCAGGTTATTGGAAGGTCAAACTGGTTAGACGCATTCTCTTCAGAAGATCTAAGGGAGCATCAGTTGGAGGATCCTGATCTGAAGACAGTTGTATCATGGATTGAGCAGTCACACACACCTTCTGACGCAGAGCTATATTTAGCTAGTCCAGCTGTCAAGTTTTGGTGGGCTCGTTGTGATCAATTGATTTTTGTCGATAGCATTTTGCACTATCTCTGGCTAGAAGCAAATACCACACGGAATCTGCTGGTAGTCCCAAAGTCTCTCCAGAAGCTGGTTTTGGAAAATTGTCATGATTCCAAGCTTGCCAGTCACATGGGTGAGCAGAAGACATTAGAGAGAGTGAAGGCTAAGTATATCTGGCACGGATACTCTCGTGATGTGGTGGCGTATGTGAAATCCTGTCGGATTTGTAGCTGTAGCAAAAAAGCTTCCATCCGACCTAGAGCTGCTCTGGGCGAGTTCCATGCTGGTTTTCCCTTGGAACGGGTACATATGGACATTTTGGGCCCCTTTATCACATCTGCACTGGGAAATATATATGTGTTGATGATCATAGATCAGTTCACTAAATGGGTTGAGTGCTATGCGCTCCCTGAACAGAACTGGTAGCCAAAACGTATGTGGAGCGTTTTGTCACCACATTTGGCTGTTCATATTTCTTACACACCGACCAGGGTCGTAACTTTGAGAGCAATCTATTTAGGGAACTGTGCCATCTACTGGAGATTTAAAAAACACGCACCACAGCTTATAGACCATGTTCGAATGGACAGCTTGAACGTATAAACCGTCCTGTCTTGCAGTGTATACGGTGTTACCTGCAAGAGCATGACAGACAGAAAGATTGGGACAAGTGTATTCCTTTCATCGCTGGAGCTATACGATCTACTGTAAGCCGACAGACGGGGTATACTCCCAACATGATGATGCTTGGTCGAGAAGTACTACAGCCTATTGACATAATGTGTAAATGCCCTGTGTCTGCGACTACAGAGAATGCCCCTTCAGATGCCAGTGACTTCGTCCAACAGCTACAGCAAACGTTGTATGAAACTCATGAGATAGCACGGGATAACCTTAAAATGGCTCAGAAGCGCCAGAAAAAAGAGCATGATCTACGTTTGCATGAGCATGCCTATCATGTTGGTGATGTAGTTTATCTTGCTAATTCTGCAACTAAAATAGGCCAGTCCAGTAAACTACAACCTCCTTGGACTGGTCTATTTTTTATTTATAAAAAGTTGTCAGAAGCACTGTTTGGGATCAAAAACCAACGCCGGGAACTAGTTGTTCACCATGATAGATTAAAGCTGTGCAGAGATCGTGATTTGCCTCTCTGGATATTGCGAATGAGACGTGCTATAAGCTCTGAAGATCATGGCGATGATGATGACTTATTATCCCCCGATAATGGCCTTAGGTTATCTGATGATAACCGTGCTTCCATTTTTGAAGAGGATTCGGATGAAACCATTCAATATGGTATTGATCCATCCTCATCAATTCTGCATAATGATCTAGATGCTGTTTTGACAGATGACCTGGATATCGACTCTGTTTTACCCATCCCACAAACACAGCATCACTCTCCTAGGCGCATGAGGTGTCAGGTCCGAGGAGAAACGCATAACACTTCCCCTAGGCGCATGAGGTGTCAGGTCCGAGGGGAACCGCATCACACTTTTTCCCCTAGGCGCATGAGGTGTCAGGTCCGAGGGGAAATACATCACACATCTCCTAAAGATGACCAACTCCAAGCTCACACCATTCAGAATCGAACAGGAAGGCAGTGCCGTCTTCCTAACAGGTTCCTAGATTATGAAATGTATTAGAATGATCTTTAAGCATTCGTGAATTAGACTATGTAAGTCTTCATGGACGCTACTTGTCCACCTGAATAAACGTTCCTCTGGTTTCCTTTTATTACGGATTCATTTGGTCATGGTATTGTTGCGGACTGCAGTTAGCTTTTCGGTCGTAGTACAGTACTACAATAGTAATGTGATAATGTACAATGGTAACAGTAATTCAACATTAAAAAAATTACTGTAATCCAGATGATATGAAATTATGACTTCAAATTTTAACATTCTGCATGACACTGAAGACATTCAGCTTGTCCGGAAAACATTTATAATCATTGGCTTATGTTCCGTTTCCATCTTAGCTTTAGTTTCAGCAACAGCAAAATCGTGATGTTCTATTCTTTGTAAGTTTTTGGGAAACTAAATTAGTTGGACACATAAGCACATAGTGGCTTTTTCCAGCAATAATACTCCTTGAGATACCAAAAACCAACAGGGGTCCATCGCTGTATGACTCACAGAACGCGTTATTATAATTACGCATTTTTCAAATGACGCGTGAATAATTGCGCGTAGTAATGTGTGGTTATATTTACGCATTTCTTGATCACACATTACAAATATGCGTTGTCAAATGATGTGTAAATTGTTGCACATTAATCATACGCATTGTATTGTTAACTGTATTTATTGTCCGTCATGACGTGTGGTCATAATAATGCTCTCTGGTTAGGTGTATATGGATTAACTCCATGTACACGCTTTTATAAGTATATGCATCATATGTTATGATGCAAACTCATTTATGTATAGTGAAATCCTGTATAGGTTAGCTATTTAATGCCAGTTCTACATTTGTCAGCTCAGATATTTTATAGGGTAGCTCAGATATATTATATGTAGTTTTATTAGGTCAGCACAGATATTTTATAGGATAGCCCAGGTATATTAATTCTACATAGGTCAGTTCAGATATTTTATATTAGGCCAACATATTATATACTGCCATACCTAGGTATTTCATTTATTAAACGTGTAGCAATTACATGTTAAAATGATGCAATGATGCATTATTACTCTATAATGCATAGCTCAGGCATATTTATAATGTGCATTACTCTATAATGCGGAAGTCTTGCATATGACAGCATATTTATAATATGCATTTAACAAAGACTGCATAAATGGTACAGATGCATTTCTTGCGCTTACCATTTCATAATGCGCGAAGTAATTGGCGCATTAGTCATAGCACAAATTCATATGTTTCTTTCTTCTGCTGTATTATCCATTCCGTTTAGCTTCATTCAGATATCTTTATTGTGATAGGGATAGTGGTTTTCCGGATTTCCTAAATTTGTGGGTTCAGATCCGTTTCAATTATATAAGAGGTATATCATAAATGTTAAGGTTAAAAATATTAACTAAATTAAAAAATTTGCAATATTCATAGATTTTCCTCGAATCTCACAAGTTAATTTCAGATAACACTCCAACTAAATTCATGTGAGATTATTTTTATTACTTCTTTATCAATTCGGCAATTCCGTCAATTCTGTCAGTTTTCTGCTGTGGTGGAAAACCACTGTCCTTAATTTTAGTTAGGATGCTATGCTATTTTAAAATCTGTGACGATGGCCCTCGTCCGGCAGCTGTTGATCTATCCATCTGTTTTATTATTAACAGCTCCTTCCTTCTAGATGGATTGACACATATTTCTTTTAATTGGTAAATGCTAATTCTACCTTTAGCAGTTGAGCGTCAATGCCTGTGTTTTTTATGGTGGGCAAATTTTTAAAAGAGTGGATTTTTGGATAAAATTTTTAATTAAGTAACCATGTTTTTATAAACGGGGGAGAGTGTGGTGCTGGCAGTATCCTGCAATTCTGCGGTTTGGGTTTCGCGGCTGCCGGGCTATCTGATTCCCGCCGTTTCTACGGACGCCCGGCAGTCGTACCTTGGAACTTGATCTGCGCACATCTGCCGTGTGTTCCACGGGCCGATTCGAGACCTCTGTTGGGTGAGTAACCTTTTATACGTAGCTAAGTTACTACACTGTTGAATATTTTGAAACTAATTTAACTGGGCGCTAGTGTTGGCATAGGCAGCAATAGGACCCAGTCAAATTAGTTTCACAAGATTCAACAGCTTACCTGCTTAGTTTTCTAAAGATTGATGGTCATTAAGTTCAAGGATCGATTGATCCTAACGCGAGCGATGTGGGTGGAGCTTAGCTAGAGATGGGCGGACCATAGCTAAAACTGGAAAAGTCCATTGTCAAAGCAGCCAAAAACAGGTCTCTTTAGGAATGTATATTTGAAGGTCAAGAGAAGACTCGTTTTGGAAATCTACTCCTGGAAAGCTGGGTCGATAAACGAGCCAGTGATTTCAGTGGTTAATAGAAGTACAGTCTTCTTGATCTGCACACGGACATTGACTAAGCAATCATTTTGCTGTTCTTGACCTTTAACCTTGCGGTGTTTTTGCCAAATATCCATTTGCATGACAACAGTAGGATATTTTTGTACGTTCATGTGGGATTTACAAAACATAGCCACCGTATTCAATTGACTTGCATATCGATATTTACATAGCAAAAATTTAATTTTTCTTGGAAATCTTGACTATTAAACTGTTAAGTGATATAAGTAGCATTGTGATCACTTAGAGGCGGTGTTGACGCAGGCGGGTTAATGAACTGCTCTCGCCTGTATCCAAATCTCACATTATTTATGTGCATCAGTAGAGAACCTGACAGATGGACAGTACGGAAAGCAAACAGACTGACAGACAGGCATACATACAGACAGACGGGCAAACGTGTAAATCAATAAAACAAACACATTTGCATGTATGTAGCTATGCTGAATATCAGACATTATTCAGGTCACTGCATGTTTTGTTGATTTTGTGTCTCGGAGCAAAGCTTAATACCGGCAAATTCTGAACTAGCGCGCGTTATTGTAGGGGAGATAATTGACATATCAAGGAACAGATGTATATTTCATAGGCTCGTTACAAGAATAGATTACAGTACAGCTTATAAGCATGTTTGAAAACACAACTAGAAACATGTTAGTTATTAAGAAATATTATATTCAATGTTCTGAACATAAGTGTATTGGAACACGTTGCTGCCTGAGTCCCTGAGGGAGTACAGGGATCTATCGTTCCTAACACGAGCGATGTGTGGGTGGAGCTTAGCTAGAGATGGGCAGGGCATACCTAAAACTGGAAAGGTCATTTGAGCTGCATTAATTTGTGTATATAAGCCATGTTAGTATTTGACGGGTTGACTCGAACGAGTCGCCATCCAAGGCTTTTTGACCAGATGAAGCGCATTTATGAGCGAAGGCTCGTCGATAAATTGTAGAGTCTCTCTTAAAGATACGTATTCACACTAAAATGCTTGAAAATAAAATTCTTAAAATTCTACACTTTTTGAAGCTTAAATTGTGGACTTCAATGTAATGACACGAAATAAATCTTAACATATGATGATTCCATTACGTATAAATTAAGAAAAAAGATTTTGTCATGTAGTTGAATTAGAGACTCGTGTCTCTAATTCAATTTCACAATTTAAAAATTATATTAATGGTGCATATTCACGGAAGAATGGTTCAAAATAAAACAATTACAAATTGTATTCTTTTAGAGGTTTAAACTGTGTGCCTAGATGTAATGAAACGAAATAAATGTTAGCGTATAATGATTTCATAACGTATAAATTGATATGATTTTTTAAAGTTTTCAAATTGAATTAGAGGAACGAGTCCCTAATTCAAATTCACAACTAAACCTACGAAATGTATTAATTATCAAATGAAATCTTCATATGTTAAGACTGGTTTAATTCGTTTCATTCCACTGAGATACACGATTTAAGCTTGTAAATGTATGAAATTTAAATAATTTTATTTTCGAACAATCTGCTGTGAGTATGCGGCCTTGACAGTAACAGCTTTTGACTCCTATTGTCATATACAGACTCAGGTTCCTAGAACACTTTGAATGTTCCTGCTCTGTTCCATGGCTCAAGTGTATCACCCGCATTCATTATAATATTGTATTTATGTATGATTACTGTATTCTGCGGCTGTAGTAGAAGAAACATCCTACAGCTGCAATCAGTCCTTCTTCGCGTTTGCCCACTTGTGTCTTCCTCAGGGCCATTCTTGACTTGAGTTTACCTAATCCTGCTTTCTTGAGGTCACCTCGTAGCACGCTTATCAGATTTATGCAATGACGTTCTCTCCTGGCTCTGTATTTGTTGGCTCAGAGTAGGGCGAATTCCAAGGCTCTCTGTGCTGGTGTGTCTTCTGGCATCCTTAGCACATGGCCAAACATGGACCATCTTTTCTGGGCGGCTTTTACAGACAGCGGCGGCGTATTACACATCTTGTATAGTGCATCGTTGGAAAGTATGCTCTCTGGCCATCGGTGTCCAGTGATGGTGCGTAGGTGTTTGCGGTGGCAGGCGTCAAGTTTGTCTAGAGCTGCCTTTGGAGCTGCCCAGCTGCTACAGTTAAGTAGTATAGAGTGGGGCTGAGCGTTATTGTTCTCCCCAGCAGGAGGTCTTTGAGAACATTGGGTTTTTCAGGAGATCAAAGGAAAAGCTTGTGGAATGGAATGTTGAGAACAATGGCGACCGTATGCACACACATTCTAGAGAACAATGACGCACAGAACGCCACGTTTTCTCGATAACAATGACGTACAGCTGCACACGTATTTGAGATTCTGCATCACTCTGGAATGTTCTATTATTTTGAATTAGTTAACCCTTAAAAGTTGTGTATTTTACGTTTAAATGTAGTGGCGGCGGTCCCCCCTCCGTGGTTATCTACCGTGGTAAAAATAATAAGAGAGTAATGTAAAAAAATAGAGTTTAAGAGGTGGTCTGATAATGGAGGTCTTATGAGTCATAGGAGTATGAGGTTGAGGATGTATGAGGAATTACCGTAGAATATTGATGTATATTTTGAAAATAATTTGACTGTTTCGTCATTAAAGTTATTAGTAAACTATTTTGTAGAATATTTAGAGACTAATTTAACTGTAAGCTGTTACTGTCTTAGTAAGCAACAGCTACCAGACAGATTAGTAACAAAATATTTAAAATAATCTTGTTTTAATGGTATGTAGTGTTCGGTTGGAATGGTAACCAAGACATGGTGGTGATGCATTGGATTGTATCCTGGGTTAAAAAAGTTAACCCTTTCACCGATGAATATATGTCTCATTTTCATCAATACCATACAGGAAAACTGTTGAATATTTTGAAATTGATTTGACGTCGCTAACGTTAATTTATTAGAAAACTATTTTTGTTGAATATTTTGTAGCCGTATTGACTTTTAACCGTCATTACGCACAACTTGTTTTTTAAATGCTTAATGTTTCAATAACGTCAGTCGTTTTAGATGTTGTACGATGGTTAAAATGTGGTCATTATATCTCTGAGGGTTCCGTGTGTTTATAGAATTGTATGTAGAGCGTACTTATGCTAAAAAGATTATTTGTTGCGTATGATTTATCCATACGTGTTGAATAGCCGTGAGATCAAGCTTGAATCGAGATACAAACATACCATGTGTTAATAATGAAAGAACGTGTTAGTACCTCATGTCTCATACTACGTGGTTTTTAGAAATATTCAAAATTAGTATTGAATTATCACCTACTCGCTCGGAGATTTCACTTTGTAGTTGCGAATGCGTACAGCTTTGTGCTCTGGATACAATATCGTAGCGTTTCCTAGTTCTTAGCTGCGTGGACATATGTACTAATTCCCTTGGGTAATTATTAGAATATCACGTTTTGGTGCGCGAGTGCATTATGCATATTTATGGTGTGTTCTCGCATTACTCATATTACCATTAAACATGTCCGCTTCATTCGCTTTAAGGTCATGCGATGTTATATTTTGTCAATGCCTGTTTCCTCGTGAACTAATAATGTCGTTGGTATGTACCACGATGAAAGGCATAACTCTAAGTGGAATATGTGGTTGAATGCGTCTGTATCAATGGAAATCTGTTACTGATCCATCATCCACAAGGGTGTCCTACTTTTTTCGTACACGTACCCGCACACACGCACGCACCTGATGCACCAACACATGCACGTACTGCGCATACCCTCACGCATGTTACGATACAAGCGTGACGAAGCGCGCGTGGTTCTACGTGGTTGCCTCTTGTCACCCCTGTCCCCTGGCCCCTATGCATGTACGTCGTGCGTGCGTGTGTGCGTCTTTTTTATGCACCCGTTTGTGTGTGGGTGTATGTAACATAATTTTGGTTTTTGGTGGCCCCTTAAAAAAGAGGCCTATTTTTTATTTTGCTAACGTAAATATTTTTATCTCAATTAATGCAAACGATAACTTCTGTTTTGTTTGCACCAAATACACATACAACAATCATTACGAAGTTGGCACTTCACATGCAACCATTTGTTGTAATTCTGTTCATCCGGATCCGCTAGATAATCTCTCCAGCGGTTACGGTTTTCACGCAATGACATTGCAAATGGTTGCCATACTGGAACCTCTTTATATTGGTTCCATTCGATGCAACCGCAATTAATAGGCGTAAAACCTATCATTCTCCATCGATCGCATAATTGAGATTCCGTTTTACGTGTTTTGTTAAATTTAAAAAAAAAAGCTGTATGCCTTACTAGTCGCGCGCATTTCGCTTTTATAGCTAAACTATGAGCTGTCACTAAAACTATCTTTCCAATCTGAACACACCCTTATTTAGGTCACATGTTTTTTCTCCACCGCTTAAAATTAACATCATCGGTTTACAAAACATTACTATCGCACCATGTTTGAATGACATTCCAGTTATAGAAAACTGGAATTGATATGCAGGGTTCAATTACAGAGCAAGTCATATGGTTTCCTCTGTATTCAAATATGTCTGCATTTTGTTTTTGTCACGATGTGAATACGATTAATTACGGATCTTTGGATCATTGTGGTATGTCTCGCGTGCCTAGTGTACCATTACATTTTTTTAAATATCAAAAAAGCAATAATTGGGGATGGCTGAGGGGTGAGAAGGGAACACGAAGAAATAATAACGTATTTTTACAAAATAAATGTATTTTTTATTGACACGTGCATTTTTCTTATAATAAATATCAGCGATATTTATTCACGATAATTAAAAAGAAAACATAGTACATAAATAACTATACATTAAATATGATCATTTTTCTGTTTATTCATAATCCTGCGCGTCAGACGTTTCACTATCGCGTCATTTTTGTCTCTGTTTCTTAGGGCCCATAATATGTGTTTCATTTGTACACCTCTCGAACGATGGCATAAGAAATATATGCAATACTATCCACAAGTTGTCGTCACAGCTGGTTAAACACGTACATTGTTGTAATAATAAACATGCGCACGGTGGCCATTTTGTACATTTGATATCATTCTTCCGTCAGAAGGGCATCTTCCATATGGATCAAAGTATTCAGCATTTCCATTTCTACTGTAATAAACCGCCACCCAATGTTGTCCAGATTTATTACTGGGATGCGTGTTTATTACTAATGAGGCCGGGTGATATTTAATATGTGCGGGTACATTGTCAATTGGAAAAACACCGAGAAACGTGTTCACACGTTTTATTGTCACCAAATAATAGATCCTCTATTTCAAATGTATTCAACAAATTTGTTAATAATCTGTTAATACGTTAAAGTCTGATCCAATTTCTATCGTATTATCAAATTCAGCATAGCAAATTACATTGGTTGTAGCGGCAAGTGCTTGAGCAAAATGGAAGACCACTCTTAGCGAACCAGTGCATGTAGGGTAGCGATGCTCTGAATCAACTATATCTGGCATAAAATCCCATGCAAACAATGTGGTTCCATGTCTGAACTGAGTCTTATTTATCAGGTAGCATGGTCTTTGAATAATGTCCCAGTACCGCAGAATAGTGAGAAATAAGCGTCCGAGTAAATGTCGTCACTAAACGAAGGACGTATTGGCGATGTTGTAACCTCGTCTCCATTTATATAACATGTAGCGTAGGTAGTGTTATTGTTATCAAACTGGAACGGATTTTTATGTACCACACCATTATAGGCATCATTAGGTACAAAAGCGAATAATACTCTAGTAGGTAGCTGACGAATAAATATATTATCTCTATCGATGCTCATAACACTGCTAGGTGCTGTAAAAGTCTTACACACTATCCTGCGAATAGGATATTTCACGCTTTTCTGTCTCAGAGTAACGGCGTGCGCCACTAGCAGATCTGATGATGGGATAACTTTGCGTACAAATAAGTTAGCCGACATTATTTTCAATTTAGGCCTCACTCCTTCCGCGGCCATAATGGCGAATGCATCTTTATTCCTCTGTAGGCGTACTCTTAAATCAACGGAACCGAGCAGGAATCAGCCTATTAATTGCACCATTTTACTCTGCTCCATCATTCTTCTACGTGTTTGAAAACCTAAGTTAGTATTGGCGATATTATCAAATTCGCTGGCATCATCTATTTTCCATCCAGCAAGTTGTAGATGCGAGGATGCGGTATCGCTGCCATAATTAGTAACGTCTCGATGTATGAGCGGTAAGCATAATCTTCGTTCGAGTCGCTGACATGCTTTCCATTCAAAAAAACATCCACTTGTGAGAACATCATATGCAAAAGATTATTCGCAGGCGCCATCAGGTCATTCGCCTCGAGTGTCTTTTCATCACCATTTCGATCTAGCTTTACTAGCCTAACTTTAATCTAAAGATAAGATTGCGTAAGATCTAAATATCTATCGGCAGACCCACTGACATAAATCTTGATCAGTCCACTATCTGATAAACTAGATACAGGCTGAAATAGTTCCCATATTGCAGACTCCAATGTCGTTACTATGGGACGCATCTGAAAAATGTCTGTTTCGCTCTTCGAGCACTCGCAGATCTGATTACGTTCCATGTTGTTTGTTAATTAAAGATATCAGCTTGTTTTCCCTGATGTCTATTGCGACCCTTCCTCTTCGGTATCGCACGCATTGACTGAGCATTACGTGTATTATTCTTCTTTGTACATTTAGGTTGAGGTGGTCTTAAACCACCTCGCACCGCTGTTGCAGCTTCCGGTATCAAAGACCTGGCAACACCACATGCTCTCGATTTTAATGCCGTTTTAACATTTTTTCCAGCCATTACATCCTCAGCTAGTCCGATTCCAGCACTAAGAGCTTGTTTACCTACAGATTTAGCCACATTTTTTGCGAAAGGTATTGCTGTACGTAATAGATCACCTAAGATATTACAGAGTCCATGTCCTGATTGGTATCGTGCGCCTACAAAAACTGGAATACGTCCATGACCCACTTGACTCGCGTAGTAACGAGCCAGCGCTGGTGCGTTCGTTCTTCCTCTAATCGTCCCTCTTAACGTCCCTCTCATTATCGTTGTCGTTGTCATCTGAAATACAAACAGAGTACACTTGGCGATGCTCCGTCCTTGAATGGGACATTGGCGCCAGTTCTATCCATTATAAGTATTCCAATAGTATCGATGTAGTTCTTTGACACAGTATGGTATTGAATATCAGGAAACGTCCACTGACGTATATCTTTTCCTCCATCTGTACTAGAAACGGGTATCACTCTGAGTAGCGGTGCCGAAGTATCGCCTACCACGCTGTGTGAGACTACGTCGCAGTATATATACGCGGTCGTAGGACCACCCTCACGATTTGAACGAAATGATTCTTTAAAGTCTATAGGTCCCATATGTATTTTTCCTCCTTCGAATCCGATTAAATTTGCTACATCTCTACCTAAACGTATAGCGTAATTATCTTTAACTGTGAGAGAAACTAGATTCGTGCGATGCAAGTAAAAATTGAAAAATATTTTTTTGTGTCTAAATCTTGTCTTGCTCTCTATCTGGCCATTTAGATAGTCTACCATATTTTTTACGGCATAGTACCCTTTCGGTACATTGATGGAGCTTCTGATTGCACATAATAATAATCTTCACTTCTACGTGAACGTTTTTTACTGTCATTATTTGTTTGATCATTTCGCGCATCTTTCCCCAGAGCATTTCGTGACCGTTTTCCCCGATCGGCAGGACGTGGATTACCATTGTCTTTTCTATTTCTGACATGCTGGCCGCATCTTTGCTAATTTCTTCTGACGCATCACTATCTTTCTTCTTCTTCTTCTTTATCTTCTTCTTAGTAAATGCATATATTTGTACAAAACTTTCCTCCGCAATAGTAAGCCAACTCCTCGGATATAACACACTCGAGAGGCCCACTTCCCATTCGCCATCTAATGTTAATGGAGTTTGCAGACGTGTTCGAAACTCTGATATCTTATTGTCTGGAAAGAACTGGGTACTATTATTGCTTGGAAGCATTATGTAAAACTGATCCTCGTTCATTCTGAGTTGAATGATGTATGGACGTCTTTATGCGTGGACTAGGCAATATATACCCTAGACATCCACTCAAAAGCGATATCCATATGCCTGATTGCCCATTTTGTATACTCAGATTCACGATACATGTAATGATTATGATAAAAATTATTATAATTTGAGCTAGGTATACTATTTCTTCGTTCGGTACTCGCCAACACATCATTCGCCACATGCTCTGATCCGATCTTCTCTCCATATATTCATCCATTGTCAATGATGTATAGTACTTATTTCATTAACCCACGTGTTAAACTTAGCCTGGTAACCGAGCCACTTTACCAGATACTCGCGTTGTCCCTTTTTATTTTTTCTACTTTTAAGTATTTTTCCACGGCATACTCTTTATCATTTTCTTCTATCACTTGCTGTATCTCATCACGATTAAAAGTACCAATAATCGGGTCACCTCCATAGTCTTCTAATTTATATAAGTATGGATATTTGTCTGTAAGCACCTCATGCACCTTAAACAATTCGCGACTCCATTGCCCGCAATATGCTTTTTCAAATGGCATTTTTGCTTGTGATATTCTAACATGGTCGCCTTGAGTAGAGCTGTTTTTAGATTTGGAACGTTTCTTCGTCTTCTTTCCATATATATTTCTCCACGTGATTAACTCCGTACTACGGTCGACTTCGGTAGGAGCCATGCGTGTACTGGAATGTGTTGTGTTATTGTACGCTGTGACTAAACTGGGTAATACATCGATATACTTTCGTGTATTTTTATGCGTCATGTATCGGTGTGCGTTGAAAACGCTCTACCATTGCCGCTTTCATTTCATTTTGAGAAGTGTAGAAATGTATTCCATTATCTTTCAAATATTTTTTCATTACACGGTTTACGAACTCACCCCCTTTGTCTGTTTGAATAGCGTGTGGGCGACGCTCAATATGCTCCAATATTGTTTCTAACCCTTTCTTAACTGCTGACGACGTTTTACTAAACAGGCATTCCACCCATGCATATTTTGAAAGGGCATCAACTACGCATGGCAAGTATAACACATTGTTGTTCTCTTTTGCCAGCATGCCAATCGAGCATAGATCTGCCTGGCATAGTTCATCAACGGCTGAAACTCTTATTTTTCGCCTGTCAAACTTTGTCCTCCATGCTCTGTGTAGGGTGTATAATTCTTGGTGTTTTAACCATTTGTCGATGTAGTTGCGAGGAATTTTACCTTTGAACGCATTATATAGCTTTTCTTTCCCACCAAAAGACGCGTAATGTTTCGGATCAAAATATACTTTCGCCAATTTAGTATCATTCATGACTTATCTAAATTTACCCACACCGGAATTGAATTTTCTTCCTGATGTCCGCTAGAGAACTCTTTCTACGTATTCCTTTGCTCATGGGCGTAGACGTGTACTCCCTGGCGCTAACATCCTTTTCTGCACCATTATATATCTGTCTCATCAGTTTCTCTTGCCCTACAAATCTGTGGGGTATGTTTACGTAACAGATTAAGAAACTTTCTCTCCGCTTGATCATGCATACCAGCCATAAGAGGTTTACGCCCATGCGCTACTATGTTTGTAAGCAGGTCGAGTACATTACTTTTTGGGAAAAACGTACCCTCTATTATCACTTCGCCCAAATCATTAACGTGAAAACGTTCAGGAACCGAACGTAAAATATCAATTTCTCCACTGGCTTTTGTCTTGTACGTTTTTGGTATTCCCCTCATCGTACGTTCGAGTATTTGTGCGGGCAGTGCATCGTAGTTAGTTATGGGCTGTATAGGTAACGGTTGATATTGTTGTTGTTGCCCTTGCGTTTGCTGATAGTAATGCCTATACTTATCCAATACTTGCTAATATGATTTTGCTTTTTCATTTTCAGTAAGATCGTGTCTGGTTAATATATTGGATATCTCGTTGTCGAGACTAATAGCTTTATGTATCGATGGATCTGTCTGTAGCAATGATATTTTACTCTGTTCATTTAAATTACCTATCAATTCGTGAGGAACTAGCGCCATTTTACGTGTATGTTCCATCTTTTCACGTGAACAGTTTACCAATTAATGGCGCTAGCGTACCGATCACCACTGGTAATAAGGCACCTAAAAATCCGCCTGTTTGTAGCAATTTTCTTTTACGTGCATATGGCACACCGCGACTAGTCAGCGTACGCATTTTTGCTTTGTATTTACTCAGCTGCTTGTATCGTATTTTAGTGAGATGAACATTCCCACGTAATACGTTTAGGCAGTATTCGCATAGTACATCCACCAATTCGTTCTAACACTGTTTGATTACATCATTTCTGATTGACGGCTTTACTTTAGCCAAATATTGCGGCATAGGTAAATGGCGTTCCGTTTTACGTGATGCCACTTTTCTTAGGTATTAAGTTCCATGTTGTTTGTTAATTAAAGATATCAGCTTGTTTTCTCTGACGTCTATTGCGACCCTTCCTCTTCGGTATCGCACGCATTGCCTGAGCATTACGTGTATTATTCCTCTTTGTACATTTAGGTTGAGGTGGTCTTAAACCACCTCGCACCGCTGTTACAGCTTCCGGTATCAAAGACCTGGCAACACCACGTGCTCTCGATTTTAATGCCGTTTTAACATTTTTTTCAGCCATTACGTCTTCCTTCAGATGAACAGATGAACGGAGTCTGATATTGTCAGGTGTCGTCTGTTTCAAATCTAGGAGTAGATATGAGTGAGGTTCGCGTGTAGCGTCCTTATATGATTCGATCAAATACTTTGTATTGCCTGGGTACATCTGATTAGATAAAGAACGAATGGATGACGCATCACGTGGATTCTTAAACAATACCATGTAGTGACAGTTAACTGATAAGTCGCGTTGATTGCGCGACTTGTGAAACAGATTTTGGGCAACAAATATTATGCTACAATTCTCATGGTGAGAACGTTTTGTAAATAGGTCAGCTACATTCTCGTCGCATTTATTCATCAAATCGTCGAGCACCACCAATGTTCTGCAACTTCTGTCTAGTTCAACATTCACACCCTCTTTAAATTCAACTTCTTTCGCCATATCATTATACCCATCTTGCCACGCACCGTAGCAGTACACAATCCTCTGTGGAGGGGGAGTAATGGCATAAGGATCTCTTATTAGTGCTTTTATCATCTCAGTTTTACTGCACTGTGTTGGACCGCAGACAATCATAGTAAATGGGTGACGTAACGACGTATTGCAGTCAAGCATTGCTGCCATTGCGTCGGCACATGTGCGTCCATGTACGACTAAGAAGGTATACGCTCATGCACATATATATATATACCTTAGGCATACGTGGACGCTTGTGAACCGTCACTATGATGTAATATGTAGTTACTCTTCTGCGAATACCTTATCAATGCTTACTGGTTAGCGAACATTATGAATTGTGACATCGGATACTCGTGACGTAAGAGAAATGCTATGCCCATTTAAGAATTCCCCGTAAATTAGGAGAAATGCTACGATTGCAACGTCAAATACTCGTAAGGCAGGGGAAATGCTATGTCCATTTAAGAATTGTGACGTAAAATTATGAGAAATGCTATGATTGTGACGTCAGATACTCGTGACATAGGTGAAATGCTATGTACATATAAGAATTGTTATGTAAAATTAGGAGAAATACTATGATTGCGACCTCGGATACTCGAGCCATAGGAGGAATGCTATGTCCATTTAAAAATTGTATCATAAAATTAGGAGAAATGCTATGATTGTGACATCAGATACTGGTGACGTAGGAGAAATGCTATGTACGTTTAAGAATTGTGTCGTCATATATGCTATGGAGCAGAAATGCTATGAACATTTAAGTGTATGATTATGACATCAGATACTTGTGCGACGAATCCATAACATCTTTAAATAGTTACAAAAATAAACAGGATATCTAGTGAATATTTTGCCATGAAATTGAACAAAAAACCATCTAACGGTGGTTTATTTAAGTATGCGTTATTCAGCTCACTCTATCATTCATTCACATGTACCATTCTTCTCTAAAGAATAGTGATGGCACGCGCCATCAAGTGCCTCTGTCAAGTGAAAGGCGGGCATACCAACGCATGCGGATGAGGCGGGGGGAGTGAATAGCGAGTCGCTAGCGACAGATAAAGAGATAGAGAGCAAGGTGCTAGTACTGCAGAAGCGAAATCCGATTTTAAAACTTTTTTATTAATACAGACATCAATAATACATATCGTTACAAAGATACGAAAAAACACACATAATACAACATATTTTACAAAGCTACGATTGACAAAATAAAACAATTAATTATGTTATTTGTAAAAATAAAATAAAATACGTATATGATTTTATTAAAAATTATCCGCGTGTTTTAATGCTTAAAAACACGATTAATTTTAAATAAAACTGAATAAATTAATATTAATTATAGTTATGGCGACAACATCTGCGCTTTCGTGTTGGTATAGCCAGGTCAATAAATGCAACGCGATAACTGACATATCCAAAACTAATGATATCGTCCAATAATCTTGGTCCAATTACGAAGCCTAATCCACGGTAAGTGGCCTGTTTTCGCTCCATGAGTACTAGATTATGACCTGTCTGAAGTTGCTGCTCTGAGTGTTTAGCTACTTTAGTCTCTTGAATGCATGTGATATCGATTTTAGTGTTCACAGTCTGCACCTAAGGTTTGCCGCTTTGATGTTGCAGTCAGACCACGTATATTCCACGTAGCTATGGTAAGCTCCTGGGAAGATTGCGTTGTCCGAGGATGTCGAGCACAGTTTCTTGTTAGAAGATTAGACATAATCAGAGTTGTCTCTGTACGCGGATGTCAGCCAGCAATCATTGATAACTTAGTTTCCCCTCAAAGTTGGTACTTACGAAGGAGACCGGCGTGGAGGTGTCATCTTTCCTTTTTATATATATGTTGTATACATAAGCATTACTCATTCCTTTGGTAGTTTGGATTTTTGGATAGAAGGTCAACTCCAGAGTGGATTTTTGGATACAAGGTCAACTGCAGAGCAATGTGATGTGAAATCAATTCTGCTATATAAGTGAATTTTCGAAATTTTGCATCTGAAATGCCTGGCTCGGTTATCGAGCGAGTCATTCCAGTATTGAAATTTCAAAAGTACTTTTTTTTGCATGCAATAGACGTTTCTCAAGGATCACTGCAGATGGGGACGATCTTGCCATTAAAAGGCGACTCTGATCTGTAATACCAAAAATGTATTATAATAGAAGAAACATTTAATTGTGTAGAACTCTTGCTTTAGACACAATACTGCAGCGTAAACACCACACCGTGAGATGCCGTTCTTTCTAGATTCTTTAAATGTATGAACATGTATTTATTTATTTATTTCTGTCTTTCAGTTATGCCTATTGCTATGTATTGGATGGACCGGATACTATGGATTAGACTTTTAGCGTCGCTAGAGTTGTTATTAATGATTGACGGTAAATCAGATTTAAACATATACGTGTACATTACTGAGTACAGCTCGTGCAATAGTACGAGTGTGCTATATCACGCCAGCTGCTTGGCGGCGTATTGTGTATGTTAGCTGTGTGTGTGAGTGCGTGCATGCGCGCTTGCGCCCGTGCATGCGTGTGTGCACACGTTCGTGCGTGTGTGCACACGTTCGTGCACGTCTGCATGCATGTGTGTGTGTTTGTGTGTGTGTGCGTGCGTGCGTGCGTGCGTGCGTGCGTGAGTGAGTGTGTGAGTGCATACATGCGTGCGTGCGTACGTGCGTGCGTGCGTGCGTGCGTGTGTCTCCGAAGATATATCTCCTAATTTCTTCTAACACATGAGGCCACTCAGCTCAATAATCATCTGGACGACCACTACAAAGGATCTTACCATGAAAAATGATTTCCCAGACATTGACTGTGATCTGGATTCGGATCAAATCAAATTCCTGAGATATGGATATCTCAGAAACAGCTGCTCCAATTCTACAACTTTGATCATGATCGAAAAAAAAGCCGGGAAATCTAAAAAATCAGGAAAATCCGAAAAATTCAGTCAATGACAGTGTGACAAATCAGATGGCGAATGCCGATGGTGTACAATCTCTGACTGCTGTTATTATTATTATTATTATTATTATTATTATTATTATTATTATTATTATTATTAACAGAATCAAAAACAAAATTATTATTATTATCATTATTATTATTATTATTATTATTATTATTATTATTATTATTATTATTATTATTATTATTATTAGTTTAGGCTTGAGTACAACTACTCCACATGTAACTGACAATGAAGGTTCAAAAGTAACACTTATTTGTAACAGAGATGGTGGACAAAGAGGAGATGTGATTTGGAAGTTTCATGCTATGCTTCATACTACAAGTAATATTACAGCTGAGTCATACCGGGTTTTTTATGCCTGACAGACCTACTGCCTGGACTTATGACATAAGCAGCACTGGTTACAGTCATCTAGTTATCCACAGACTGAGGTTAGCCAGAGATGAGGGATATGTTAGTTGTTCAGTGCGAGTCGAGAGTATCACTATCAAGGTCACTGTATTAGGTAAGTAGCTGGACTGTATTATCATTATCGGCTCATTTTATCAATACGTGAGACTCATTATTAAGTATTCAAATCATTAACATATTCCAAAATCATCATGTATAGATGGTGACTGAAATTTGTTCCTGCCACCAACTTTAACTCAAAATGTTTTCAAAATAATTAATGGACTTGATAGTGGCCTCACATTAAACTGGGCGTAGCAGAGCTTTGAATGATTTATGACAATGCATTGTGTGTTGATAAATCGCCTATGCAATAGATAGTTCTATGCGAGTCGGTATACTGGAATCATTTTCTTATTGGTCTATATGCTTTATACATTAAAATAACCACGCTCACACTCATGCATATGTGCACGCAAGCACGCACGCGTGCACACACGCACACGCAGGTTCAGATCATCCCATTGATATACGAGCACACATGCACGCATGAGCAACGAGCATGTATGTACGAAAACATGTATGCATGCACAGATATAGAATGGTACACGCATGCGTGTCCATATCTCCGCACAAGCACCCGAACGCGCGCACATTCACGCTAACGTACGCGTACATGCACACGCTTTGGAATAACCAGTAGATGTGTTTTCAATTAATCGTCCTTTGATTAAGCATAATGTGTTGCATATATACAATTAAATCAGCTAAATTATTTAGTTGCTGGTTAATATTTTTTCCTTGTGCCTGTCCTTTATGTATTTACGGAAACCTGTAAAGTAACCAATGTTTGTTTCAAAATTTCATTAATCAAACATGTTCTATTTTATCTTAGTTAACATGCCATTTCAACAATGATATTTGAAAAATTAACACCATTTAGTCTTCAAACGTTAACTGTTGACAATTTTAGGATGTCTTTATATGTTGTAATTGTGTGTTTGTAATATAGTTCCAGTGCGGACTGTTGTGCTGCATCCTGCTTGGACTGTCACGTTAAGGACAACACAAGTAGACACTACCACATTCACATGTACAGTTACCAGTAAACCCGTAGCCGCTGTTACCTGGGAGCGAGTGTATGCTACGGGTGCAGTTATTCTATCTGGGGCCACTGCGAGAGAGACTATTATTGAGGATCTCACACAAGTGATCAGTAGCCTATCATACACACCGCAGAAAGAACTTAATGGAGACAAGATACGATGTTCAGCAATCAATATAGCAATGACCAGTTCTGTAGTGGCATCTGATGCCAATTTAATCATATACTGTAAGTATTATGCATCAATATGTTGCTTACTTTGTTAGGATGTATTTGGTATTAAAACATATGCATGCATTCATATCTAATCAGGACAACTACGAAGTTTTATTGTAATCATATGACCAGGTTAAATCGATGTGCAGACGAATTCCGTCATATTTATATGATCAGTGGTCAACATCAAATATGTAAATACTACTAGTGCCATGTGGTTCCAAGGTCATGAGCTGTGTACTGTTTCCGCGTTGATCGAACATTCATTTAAAATCGACTAAATATTATGTTGAATATTTTTAAACTAATTTGACTGGATCTCTCTTTCTGATTAGATTCAAATTATTCAACATCCTACCAGTCTCGTTACCATGGAGTTGAAATGCTGCGTTTTCAGTGTTAAAGGGTTAACCGTGTAGTTTGGGATAGACAATGGACCTTTCTACTTTTAGCTTTGCCCCGCCCATCTCAATCTAAGCTCCACCCACTCCACGTCTCTGTTGGAATCGATCGATCTCTGAACTCCATGACTATCAATTTCCAGAAAACTATACATGTAAACTGTTGAATATTTTGAAACTAATTTGACTCGGCGCTGTTGCTGCCTATGCAGCAACAGCACCAAGTCAAATTAGTTTCAGAATATTCTACAGAATGTTTATTAAATAGTAAAGAGGTACAACGTGTCGGTTAAGCGTTAAATAGGACTACATAGAATCATTCATGATATAATATCTATGACGTCGTCATACATGCCACTTAGTTAATTATAACGTCATATGACGTCAGGTGATCGATGGATAAACTGGAAAGGTGAATTCCGAGTCATAGACAGACAATTGAAACAAAGTTTCAGTAACAATGGCTTATCCTTGGCAACATGACGCACTTGACACATACATGAATCGCAATGCAAGAGATGCCACCTTCAATGACATGAACGTCAAACAAATCTCAGCGCTCATTTACCTCACTTGTTGTTGTTTTCAGATCCACCAGATTTTGTAAGAGCTATCTCAGGTTATACAAAACTTGTTACTGAGAGCAGCACAGAATCTCTACACCTGACATGCAGTGTCAATAGTGTGCCTAACCCTAACACTCTCACCTATATATGGTCCAGTGGCTGTGGAACTGGCAAGAATAGTAACTTGGTAGGCAACCATTATGTAGTGGGTATAAACCGAATTACATTGTGAAATCGAAAGTATCTACATAGCTTAATAACTATGATATTATGAATGAATTCAAAATGGCGTATTACAGACTAGGCTGAAAAGTACACCTCCACCTGAGTAAATGAGCGGCATATAGCTTTTGATTTTACATTCGACTAAAACGCATATTCAAATTTCAATTGCTTTCATAAGCAAAGTTCCAAAAGTCAAATTAAGTTGGGGTAATACAAATATTAAAGTCCACCAACTCAAGCAAACTGGCTGTTAAGTGAAGAAAACTTGAATTGTGAACAACGATGGCTATCTAAATAGAGGGATCCATGTCTAGCCATGCCAGTCCATTTCTAAATATGGTCCACCCACTTTACACACGTGTTGTTTAAATCTGTGGCACTTGCATTCTCAGAATGTAAATTTCAATGTAACTATACAAGTGCTCTGTTGAATATTTTGACATTAATTCGACATGTTGCTGTTGCTTCCTGTGGCAGTGACAGCTCGAGTCGAGTTCGTTTCAAAACATTCTACAGAATGCGTATTAATTTGTACATTCGATTTTCATAATGAGCTACGTGATTTTGATTGTGACGCCAGCTATCATGTGCCGTGGTTGATTATAACTCCAGATAATAGAGTGTCAGAAGGGGCCCTTCTAATTGCTAGGGAACTCAATCGTCAACCCAGTTGTATGACCAGCATAGCGGTGAATTCTATGACAACTACGCATAGAGCAGAAAAAAGGATTGGCTTCCCCTTGATCTAAAGAAATAAATACAAATATAAACTTATGAAAGAAATACTTAGCAGTATAGATAGTGTAATCATTGAACGATGTCTAAAGCCTAAGTTTTATATTGTTACAGGAGTGAGAAATGGTTCTCAGATCAGTGTTCCTTGCGATCGGACTATGAACAATAAACAGTGCTATTGTACAGTCACACATTGTGAGACTGGTTGGAATTAAAACAACTCCCCATGTCGAATTCAAAATTACATGTGAGTTAATTAGCATATAACATTTATTAATGAACCGTATCAACCTGTCATCACAGATACATACTGAGAGCAATCCATTAGAATATGTAAATTTACATTATATCAAATCTTTTGAAAATACACGAAATTTGATTGCGGTTTTTGGCCGGCTTGAGTATTAAAGTGTTAATAGAAGTAACTCTCCAAATACATTGTTTGTGATAGAAGATGATGATACCTTAAGACAGACGGACTTTAATATCACATGTCTTATGGGATATGTTGAAGCTAATTTAGCTGGGAGCTGTTGCTGCCTATGAACAAATTTCTTTCAAAATGTCCACAACCTTTCCTGTATTAGTGTCGTGAAATTGAGACATTGGAATTTCAAGGTTTGAAAAGTTAATTTGTCACATTCCCGATATTCCTATTAGAATTTCGTAAGACGTTTAGAAGAAACAACGTAGAGATGTAAATCTGTAAAGCGGTTCAAATCACACACTGGCTCATTAATTAGTAAATGCGCATTTTGATACTATTTCAGGTTTAATCAATTGCACTATTCAGCATAAAATATTACTGCCTGTTGGTATTTTCTTAATGTCATTGTATTATATAGATTATATATACACACATTTATCTTAACACCAGGGATGTTTGCTTTGAAGCTGTTTGCTCTGTTGAGCACTAATTATGTCTAAGGCATCGATCTGATTGATTTGTAACATCACTTCGGTCATTGAGGTTCAAACAAGGTAAATATATTTCCGAAAATGTTGGCTCCTATCCTAGGATAATTCATAATAAAGAAATAGTGGTTCCCTCTCCGTAATGTTACGTGCCTCCACAAGAACTGACCAGAATGACGCTGCCAGCGACCGTCAGTTAATGCTGATGAAGTGACAGAGATGGTCACGAAAGCTACACTCAAACACTTTCTACATACCTGAGATGTAACTAATATTTCTTTATTATAAGGTAAATAAATATATCTTTTCAGATTATTTACACCCGAGATGTCTGCATTCAGCAAAGAAAATAGTTGACGAGAGTTATTATACTGTGACTCCGTTACATAGATATGTTATTTTGTAGAAACATTATTTAAAGAGATGCTAATCTCATATCAAAAGGTGTATTGCACCGAGCGATTGGGGTTTATAGATTCCATATCATTCATATCATGCCACATTCCCTGGTCTGTATCACAATTATCTGTTTTGTAATATTGCGTAAATCTTGAATAGTGGTCGACGCCGTTTTGTCTCCTCAAGCGATAGTGTGTGATGTCATGTAAGTGATGTTATGCACTCTTTATTATGTAGTACTACTCTTATTGAATATTGTGGAAATAATTTTACTGGAAGTTGTTGGTGCCCAAGGCAGCAACAACTTCCAGTCAAATTAGTTTCAAAATATCCGACAGCTTACATGTATGGTTGCTTTTACACCACGGTGTCAAACTACATGACAGCTCTATGACTGAACATATATACTGAGGCAGACACGCTAGGATTTTTCAGATTGGTTGAAAAGTAGACGGCCATCAGAGGCTGTAGAAATGTACTAATATTTAGCGACTAAAACTTGAATATCTTTCTTTAGCAGCATGATAAAAAAGCTTAAAATTACTTGCATAGATTATGAGTGCCATATTAGATCACGTGAATTGCTATCAAGAGATGAGGCTAGTTATCCTTTAATTAGCCAAAAACTGAGATAAACCTGACTGATACATCAAGTATATATCTGTTTACTGGCCACTCATCAGGGGCCGTATTCACGTGTATATTCCTGAGTTACACACCTACTTACGCGCCATACTTATTCCGTACTCACGAATGGGTGCCTAACTTAAGCTAAAACGCGAAACTTAGGTGCGAAGCTCTCTACAGTGTTAAGGCTAGAATCAGCTGTTCACGAGTGCCGCTTATCACGTGAATGACGTAGACAACCGACAAGTGTAAAAGTATCAAAGTATCGCAACATTATGTTCTCCAGTTCCTCGTTGACATCATATATGTAGAACTGTATACATAGTAACATTATCAATGGACCTTTCCATTTTTAGCTATGCCCCACCCATCACTAGCTAAGCTCCACCCACACCTCGCCGTGTTTGGATTGATCGATCCCCGAATGCCCTAGCTATCAATTTCCTGAAAACTATACAAGGAAGCTGTTGAATATTTTGTAACTAATTAGACTGGGTGCTGTTGCTGCCATAGGCAGCAACAGCGCCCAGTCAAATTAGTTTCAAAATATTCAACAGAATAGTTGTTAAATAGTAAAAGCAAACAATTTGTACAACAGCCCATAGACCGTCATCAAATATGCGTTCGTGACGTACTTATCGACGTCATTCATGACGTCATTCATTATGATGTCATTGTACACACCACGCAGTTCATTATGACGTCATATGATGGGTGGGTACTCTGGAAAGGTGAATTAAGGTTCTTTTAAATTAACCATTGAATACATTTCTTTTATCTTCGTAGGCTATTTAGAAAGTAATATTTGTAAATAAGAAAACCCGGAATTAGGATTAGGTTACGAGGTATTGCACACAATTGTACACACTACTTGATTGGTGAAGAGTCGGCGCAAAATGCTGGTCGACAAGTATTTCCATAAAATAATGGCATACCAGCATTTCCGATAAATCTTCCGCTATAGATACCTTGATTAGGGAGTCCATAAACAAAAGTGCTGAAATGTATCTTCGCCCCCCCCCCCCCCCACACACACATAGATCTGTATCAGCCACGAATTCAGCCTACAATGAATGCCTCAGCAAATGTTTAATCAAATCCCTCCACACACGCCATCATACAGGCACACCATACTACGTCAATGGCGAAAACTTCAAGCCTACATTCTGTTCCAAATAATCAAACCCAAAACAAGTTTCACTATTCACGGATCGGCGGTTAAATTCCGTGTAAGAGAGGAGATTGCAGACATTCGCCCTCCAGTTCTTGTCACATTGTAAAACTGTAAAGAGTTTTCAGATTTTCTGGAATATTTTCTATTGCCCAGATTTTATTTTATCACTAATAAAGTTGTGGACTCTTAGTGTATGGTCACAGTCTTTCCTGTGTACACGCGCCCAACCCGACCCCTACACCCAGGAAGACGCTGCTTAAAGAAGGTTGAATGATGGACGCTCGTTATGGTTGAATCCAATCTGCCACTTAAGTATATGATGTCACATGTAGGCTGACGTCGCAATAGAAATATGCAGTGAATGATGTACCTAAGTCTGTCATGAGCACCCAGACGAATTAGTTTCAAAATATTCAAAAGCTTACATATTCTGTATAGTAACCATGATGTCACGAACATATATGGCGTTTGCAATGTTCTAGTCAAACGAGTAGCCAAATACCACTTTTGTTAACCAAATATTAAATCTTTTAGCCACATCTTTATTTAGATGTCACTTATGAACATGTTTGCAGTCAGCTTTCATCAGTGAACATTATCGATAATATAGTCCAGAGACAATAGCACCTTACTATATAAGGATAAAGATGTTCAATATTTTGAAACTAATTTGACTGGAAGCTGTTGCTGCCTTAGACAAATTCAGTTATATTATTTTCTAAATATTTTGCAACTTAGACAGGAATTTCTGCTTCGCGATCTAAATGGGGAAATTAGTCAGGATATCTGACAATTCACCTTTTCAATAGCCAGGTTTCAGTTTTAATAGCTTTTGGCTAATTGGGTAATAGGTAGATCGGTCCCTGTGATATTTGGATTCTTGAATCCAAGATGGTCAAAAAAGGAATTGGCCAGACACAATGACCGTTTGCTATCGCCCTAAGATCTAAGTGTTGTTGAAATCGAGCCATTAATTAAGGAGTAACGATTTAAATACTTCTGAAAAAGTTTCAAATGATCTATAAATCTACGATGTCAGCCAAATATTGACCAACTAAAATCATGAATAGAAGTTCTAGGGCCTTGCTATATAAAATCCTTTAGCCAAATTGGCATAAAATCCACCAAACGGTTAAGATATGTGTTGCCCATTTCCGGTAAATTGTTCATAAAATCTATGATTTTCACCCCAAAACTTGGCTAAGCAAAATTCTGAACAGAGGTTCTGGAGGCTGCTATGATAGTGTCATTTCAGACAAATTTGGTTGAAATCTGTCAAGCAGCTCAGAAGAAGGATTTTGACAATTTCCATTAGATTTTTCATAAAATCTAAGATTTTCACGAAAAATATCGACCAACCACAATTCTGATTAGAAGCTCTAGATCCTACCCTGCACGGTAGAGGGTAGAAATCGACCACGCGGTTAGTGAGGAGAAGTATTTTTACAATTTCCCGCACATTTTTCATGAAATCTAACATTTTCACCAAAGAAGGACAGGCGCGCTAATGATAAGATGCAGGTACATAGCAGCACATATGCACGGCATGGAAATGGTATTTCTGTGTTATCCTTTAAAACTCAATTTGGGTAGGGCCAGTCATTTCAGCAACACATTGTCATCTCCTGGTCTGCATACATGGATATTTTCTATGAAAAAATTTAAATTTTCTTGAAGAAACTTAAGAGTTAACGGCAAAGTCAACCAAAACTCACCTCTGCAGTGATCTTGAGATACTATTTTAGATAATTTACTGGTATAATGAACGACCGAATAAGCAAGCCAGTCATTTCAGTAATAATGTTTGCGAACTAATCCTCTCATATGCAAATTGACAATAGATTTTCAACAAAATCCACTTTCTGAAGACAGGATGAATGAATACACATAAATAGACTTATCTGCATACCATCCTGCATTTTATAGTTATCTATACAACAGACCATTTTTACTAATCTAAATTATTGAGTAAAGGTAAGTAATTCTTCAATGGAGATAACTCTCTCGAGGACAGATATATTGAGATATAATCAGGACTGATGGTTTGCAACAATAGTAGATTTATTTACATAACACATTTGACACGAATCCACAGAGATGGTCTCTGGAAACACACACAAAGCATAATTAGTATTTCTTATTTGCTAAACCAAACATTTAGTCCATCAACAAATTGTCAAAACCGCCTTTATTTTTAGGGAGGATGGAGGAATTGAAGATTGCGTAAGCTCACTGAAGGTGAGATTTATTACTAATAAAGTAAGCAATACTCATTATTCTTAACATCTGTCAAGAAAATTTAATCTTTGCTTCGTGAGTGGCCATTTGCTGGCCAAGATGGTCAATATGGCTATTTTCTAAATTTACTCTTGGAGTGACTCATGTATTGAACAGGTTACTCAGTCCGGTGTTATCCATTAATATATACATAGACGTGGCATACAAATGCAGCCTTTCCATTGTGAAATTAGCCAGAGCAGCCTCTGCAGTAGGCTTGAGGAAGAACCATAGATTTGTAAATAAAAAGAGGGAAGAGACTATCTTTAACAAATTGACCACTGGAATGACTACGTCGATATGCAAGACAGCCATTCCAGTGGTAGATTTTCAAAAAATAGGCTTCTCTTGGCCTGCAAATGGACATTCAATTCGCAAATATTTTTATATTCGTGACAAATTTAGACAACAACCCTTTAACCCTCGAATTTGTTGAAGAAAATTTAAATTGTCTCATAGAAAATGTCAATTTGCAGAGCAAGAGGAGCCTAGTTCTGTAAATGTACCACTGTAATGACTGGCTCAGTTAGCATGCCAATTATTTGAGTTTCTTGACCTGATTTTGGCATTAAAGTGTCAAAGATTTTATTTCCTTAACTCCTTGAAATCCTGACATAAATCTAACACTAAACGCTGAATAATCAAATATCATGCCTATATGTACTTACTTTATTGCTTCCATTAAATACAATTCACACATAAGTTTAAAACATATAGAATGCAGTAGATACAAGTTATCATCTAAGTGTGTATTGATTGAAAATCAGGCTGTCATAACTGTGTGGATGGTGTAATCTGTTAAAAGTGTCTTGTATATATCATCCATATCAATATGTATGTGGCATTGCCTGTCTACTCACGGACTATCTAGCTATTCAGTTTGCCATATGACTATTTCCCGAGAACACACACTCATTTGGCATAGAAATTTGGTTTTCTGAGAAGGAACTTATATTCATTTTAATTGATCCTGTCTGTTAAAAGTGCTGATCTTTCCAAGCCATGAATAATTGGTCGCGCCATCTTGCACGTCATCATGCTCATTGTAACACTAACATTCCGCTTCAGTTGACATTGGCTCACAATGGCACCTGCAAAGTATAGGATGGTGGTGGTGAATGTTCAAGTCAATTAAAACCTGCCTTTGTAGTGGTCCTTAGAAATTCCCACGCATGTCAAGAATATATTTTTAAAATTTTACCACTGGCCAGTCATTCCAATGGACAATATTTCTAAATCCTCTTCTCTTTAACCTTTACAACTCTAATGCCAATATTATATCATTTTCTGTGTCAATAGCAAAGAAACTGATGTAAGCTAAATTATTCAACCAAATAATAACTTTAATAACCACTAGGCTCTCTAGTATCTGCAGTGGTCTTGTGAAATGCCCATATGCAGAGCACTACTTTTGAATACTTATCACTGGATTTACTGGCTCAATAACTGAGCCAGTCATTTCAGTGGTAAATTTTCAAAAGTAATTTCATCCATAAATAGACATTTTCTTTTCATAACTAGGTCTTATACACTTTTTTAATAGGTCATGGAAACGCATGTAAAGGTCATGAAGTTTCACAGAGAGCAAAAGTACACCTCCATGTTATGTAAATTACATTTAAATGGTAACCCAGAAACCTTTGAAATCTAGAATCGCCAAGATGGCATCTCATACATGCTCTCCTTGTCCTGGAAATTACATTTTTATAGCATACATTTTCACAGTTACGTTTATGTAATTTTTCATGACTTTTCCATGACACAAATGAAAAATACAGGTTTTCCAGGAAAGAATATTACTTTTCAAGCTCCATCATTTCCCCGGTTTTTCACACCAATGCTGGTGTGGTTATTCCTTTAAGTGCTCATGGTCGATTAGTGAAGCATTATTGTTATTAACTTATTACTTGATTAATCAGCTGGAGTACAAATTACCCGGACATAACTACAAAAACTGCAATTGTGTTTAGAAATGTCCATTTGCAGGCCAAGTAATTACTAGTCTTGAAAATGTATCATTGGAATGCCTTGATCAATGAGCGAGCCACACATTCCAGTGATACATGTTTAAAAATTGTCTTCAATGTGCCTACAAATGGACGTGTCTACCTTAACTGAGCAAAATGCACATTTTTGTGACTGATCACATTAAAGAGTAATTAAAAGGTATGTTTTGAACAATTTTATATGGTAGAAATTATTCATGATTATTTGATTTTTTAATTGTAATCGTATAAATCAATGATTTAAAACAATATTCACATTTTTCGATTTAATCACATATTCGTGCAAGCTATCCATGACCCGCAAGAACCCAGAAATACATAAGAGAGGTATGTTTGTGTGAGTGCTTTATGCTAAAATGAGCATTTGACCTATTTCAGGATGTGATACTACCTGAAGCGTGTTATATTAGTCTAACTGAGAAGCTATAAATAAGCTTTATGCGAAATGAAACTATAGTAGTGTATGCTCACAGGGTTAAACAACATAGCAAACATTATTCTTCTATGATCGATTAACTTTGAGTCCATTTCTGAAGCTTGAGTTTGCTTCTAAAACAAAGCCAGGCCTCAGAAACAGATGACTGGCAATAGCAAAGTACGAAAACAGGAAATGTAGCTTGAATATTTACAGTCGTTTATTATATACACACCGTTCTGCACTTTCCTGAATGGTCTTTGTTAGTGTTAGTTGCACAGTTGATCAAAACATGTAGAATTTCTGAAAGGAAAATATTAAAGATAAATATAAAGACTTGAAAACAACATGTTTTTGTAAATCTCACAGGATCTCATAAGTGTTAGCCACTGAAAACAGTACGTTGAACGAGAATCTATTGATGTACACACTTTCGCCTAACTTATACGAGTGTCTTAGGCGGTGTAAGCTATGACCATATTTAGACATCCACCTAAGTTAAGCATACTTCATGATATCGTATTTCCTCCGGACCATGATGCTATTAATCTATAGAACTAAGAATATTTATTCGCAGCCATAATCTAGCATTGTCAAATCGAGGTTGTTTGGATCATTCTGAAGCATTGGGTTATTCACCTGAGCGTGTTTAGCAGTGTATTTGTCGCTGGCAATTACCAACATACACTTGTCTGCAGTAACAAGTATGTCGAGCCAAATAAAGGCGCACAATCAATTTGTAAACCGACTCGTTCTCCACATCCATGAATATACTCTCATTGTACCAAGGGCAGGTTGATGAATGCCATATATAATCATTATGGTAAATTCTGAATGTGTAAAGTCGCATTGCATAATGATACAACGAAATAATGAACTTTCTACCGCTATTCCAACACAACTGCACAGAAAGACCAAGAGTGCTATGTTGGGTCATCTTTTTCATTTGTTTGTGGTGTAGAACATGTTGATGTTCTATTTAAAAGGTATTCGCGCACCATTACCTATCATTCTATCTCCCAGTAGGCTTATACAGTCGCCAACTAACACCATAAGTTCTGAAGAATATATGATATTTCAATTTTGTTCGAAAGTTATCCGTAGCTGCTCAAGTAGTATGTCTAACCACGTGAAATGACGAATTTAATGAGTTTTCTACATATCTTGTTCTGAAACTAATGTGACTGGGAGCGGTTGTTGCCCATTGGAAGCAGCAGCTCCCTGTTCAATTAGGTGGAACACATTCAGCAGCTTAATTTTATAGATACTTTTAAATTGAGGGTCTGAGAATTCATGGTTCAAGAGGAGATTTTATCTATACTTATCAATTATTTTTCTATGTACGATATAAAACTCAACATTTTGCTCAATGAGCCAATGTGATGTAATCTCTGCTACGATTCTTCATCTACAGTGCATCTCAGAAATAGCTTTAACTGTTTGCAAAACGAGATAAAATACACTGTTGAATAATTTGAACATAATTTGATCGGAAAACATTGCTGCCAAGGCAGCAGTGTCTTCCAATCCAGTTATCTTCAACATATTCAACATACTCTTTTTACTGACTAGCATGTTTCTATTTTTGTTTTGGCAACATGTTAACTATTTATGAACTGTACTAAATGGACATCTGCTATTGATAATAATTATGAATTTGTCATATTTTGATCATGTGGCATAATCATACAATACTATTCAGAGCTTTTTCATACTTACTTCTGACATTTGCTTCAGATAAGCCAGAACGGCCTTCTGATGTTGATGCGATATGCGCTGTGACTAGAGCTGTTATCTCCTGGACATCTCAATTTAATGGTGGACTGACACAGACATTCAATTTATCTTACGTTAATGATGGACATACTGTAAATATGTCTAAACAAGACCCGGGTAAAGACAAAAGAGGGACGATCGGGTTGAATTCATTACAAGCTGAACAAAATTACACATTTCATATTTTTGCAAGGAATAATCTCGGAGTCAGTGAGACGGTCAGCACATCCTGCCAAACAAAACAAAATATGGGTAAGCGTGTAATGGAAACCTCACTTTGTCTTATACATCCCATTCAGATAATACCCTTTGCCAAAAGATTACTAAGATGTCTTGTATTGGCATACAAAATGGACATCACTCAAAATCACTATAAAATCTATGCTCGGTATGCTTTAAACTTAACGGTAAAATTAATATTGTGCATTGCACCGATTGTCTATCATATTCATATCACAGACGATGTATTGCAATGTTCATCGTATCACGGCAAAGTGTGTCGTTACAGCCCCAACTGTCATATGAAATGATTCTTAGTGGCACACGATGTTGGCTGATTAACTATATCATGGCTACAATGGAAATGGATGAATCCTGTTTAGCTATACCATGCCCATTTTCTAGCTGTGCCCATGTTGGGATCGAGTGGTCCCTACCCTCCCGGAATCTAAACCTCCAGAAAACTATATAGGTAAGCTGTTTAATAATTTTAAACTAATTTACCAACAGCAGCAACAACGTCGAGTCAAATTAGTTTCAAAATATTCAGCTGCATGTTTATTAAATAGTAAAAACATACTAATTTGTACAGCAACACATAGTCCGTCATCAATTAAGCGTTCGTGACGAAATTTGCCAAGCGATTCATGACATAATTGAGTATGCCGTCATCCTACAGCATGTATACATTGGACTGTATATTTATTGTTAATTAACTTTTTAATTTGAGGTTTTACTCATTATTTGCAGTTTCGACACAAGCGCAGGAATCTGTCGATAATATCAATGAGGTTGCTATAGCCGCAGGTGTAGCCGTTCCCTTGGCGATTATTATTGCTGTTGTAGCTGCTGTCGGCATCGTAAGGTTACGAAGACAGAAGAATAGCAAAGCTAATAAGCGTAAGTGTATTACTTTACTCACGGCTCTGTTTTTCCAGAGTAATTACGTCACATGACGTCATAAGCAGCTAAGCGGCGGTTAGGATGACGTCATAATCATTATGTCATAAATGATTCTATACCGCCCGTCTTTAGCTCTTCATAATCTGACACGTTGTACAAATTGTATGTCTCTACTATTTAATAAACATGTTGTTGAATATTTTGAACCTAATTCGACGGGGCGCTGTTGATGCCTTAGGCAGCAACAGTACCCGGTCAAATTAGTTTCAAAATATTCAACAGCTTACCTGTATAGTTATCTGGAAATTGTTAGTCAGGGAGTTCAGAGATCGGCCAGTCCTAACATGATCGACGTGTGGGCGGAGCTTAGCTAGAGATGGGCGAGGCATATCTAAAAATGGAAAGGTTTATTGTATTGATACCATATGCCTCACATTAACTACGAATAGTATTTGTAACTTTTTATCGGGCCATCAAAGAACTATGGTCAGACTATACTAGTTAAATGCTAATGCATTTTCGAGGTATACGAATAGTGCCTGGGTATACTTTTCAACCAATCAGAAACAACATAGGCTATCTGCCTCGCTATGTATGCTCAACGGTTGCTCCCACCGTTAGCTATGCACCTCATATCTCCAGCTAACGGATCGGATCGATTTATATGCTTTGAATCCAGAATTACCAGAATGTCAATTTTATGATAACTATGCAGCTAACATGCTGAATATTTTAAAACTAATTTGACTGGTGGCTGTTGCTCCAATTTTCTGCCTATGACAGCAACATCGTCCGGTTAAATTAGTTTCAAAATATTCAACAGACTGTTTATGAAATAGTAAAGACATACAATTTAGACAACTGACGAACTATTCCAGGTTAATGACGCAGTATTGTTTATCAAGTATGAGTTTGAGCTCAAACTATATGTGGCGCAATTGATTATGACGTCACTCCTTGATTGATTAATTGGATTCATACATTGTATACGCACACTCTGTAGTTTGACAGCGTCAAAGCAACCATGCAGTTAAGCTCTAACCTAAGCGGCAACAGCTTGCAGTCAAATTATTTTTAGAATATTCAACATGATTACAAATAACGAATATGTTGTATCATAACGGGTACGAAAGATGACACCTCAACGCCGGTCTCCTCCGTAAGAACCCACTGTGTTGGGAAACTAAGTCGTCAAGGATTGCGGGCTGACATCTGCATACAGAGGCAACTCTGACTATGTCTATCCTTCTTCTAACAAGAAACTGTGCTCGACATTCTCGGACGACGCAATCTTCCTAGGAGCTTATCATGGCTGCGTGGAATGTATGTGGTCTGACTGCAACATCAAAGAGGCAAACCTTGGGTAGGAACTACGAACGCTATAACATCGATATTACATGCATTCAAGAGACTAAAGTAGCTAAACACTCAGAGCAGCAACTTCAGACAGGCCATAAGCTAGTACTCATGAAGCAAAAAGGCCACCTACCGGTGATTAGGCTTTGTAATCGGACCAAGAGTAATGGGCCATGTCATTAGTTTCAGATACGTCAGTGATCGCATTGCTTTTATCGACCTGGCTATGCCAACACGAAAGCACACCACCACTAAGTGTCGCATAGTCAACACATATAGGCAAACTACCAAAAGAACCAATGAGAATCCAGCAATATTAGATTCCTTCTATACAGAACTGAGCTCCACTATTACTATACCAGCTATATGGCAACTGTTTGTGTGTGGAGATTTCAACTCCAAGCTGGGTAAACTCGATATTGCTGCCAAAAGATCTGGACTTGGCTTATGCATGGAGTCGTATGGAGAGGTCACACACAACAGCAATGGAGATGCATTGGTGCCATTCCTTCGTTCCAATGGGCTATTTGTCACAAATACGGCTTTCAAACAACCATGCAGTCACCGGACAACATGGACTTGACACATTGCTGATCGCAAAACCCCAAAAGCTTATACGGCTACAACAGCTGTCTTCAACCAAATAGATTTCATACTATGCAAGACAGCAGCAAAACCCCTACTTCGGGATGCTCGTTCATATGGAGACACAGACCTCAATTTTGACGATAAACCGGGCAGTACATGTCTCCATATGAACCAGCTCTACCTAATGTATAAACGCCATACCAGGCCCGAGGGTAGAGTCTGAGAGTCACCTACAACTTACCCAAGCTCACAAGCGACACGGACACTCAAATGTCATACTAAAAGGACCTCGGGGAGCAGATAGCTAACATCGACGTCAGCTCCAATCTAAACGAAGCCTTAACTAAAATACTGAAATCTATAGAATCATCAGCTACTAGCAACACACGTGTTCTAAAAACAACAGAACTAGGTATGCTGATGGCCCTTTCGTCAGCTGAACGGAAAATGTTACGACTGGGCATCTATCAAAGCGGCCAAAGTGAAGATCGCACAAAATTACGCCAGGAACGCAATAACATTCTGTACCACATTAGTGAGCACTTAAAATATCTAGCTATCCAACAAGCAGACTCACTAGCAGATGAAATCACTGCCACGGATGACTGCCACAAAATGTTTCGGGCGGCCTGAGCCGTGAGGGCTACTGACTACACACCACCACTCATTGTACACAATTCTGAAGGACACTTTATCGGAACTGACCAGGGCAAAGCCAAGATAATTACAGAATGGTTCAAGGAACAGTTCACTGACCACGATGATGAGGCCTTTCATCCATTCTCAGGCCATTACTAACACCAATTAATAGAGTAAAAGTTGAGAAGGCATTTAAAGCCCTGAAAATGGATGTGCATCTGGACCTGATGGCATGAGCAATGAACTAGTCAGATATGCAAGTGATATTCTCTCAAAACCGATCACTCACCTAATCAATTCAGCTTGTATGCACCACCTTCCCATAGACGCTGTATGCCAAGGCTCCCGTATCACGCTAGCAAAGCCCAAGAAGCCCTGGCCCTCCTGCCAATCTGCAGCCCATTGTGCTCTTTAACAGCATACAGAAAAGCCTATCCAATGTTACTCTTTGCCGCATCCGTTACAAGATCGATGACAAGATAGAATATGCCGACGGTGTGGACTTTATAGACGAGGAAAAGAAACCCCTTGACGAACCTCTCCTAATAGCTGCAAGCAAACTAAAAATTTATAATCTCTTTATGAATGAATCCAAATACACCTTTGTACAAAGCATAAAGCTAAAGAAAATGACGATCCACTCCGTGGCGGCAAACAATGGGGGAAAAGTAAAATCCTTGGCTCACTGCCATGCAGTACTGCTGACATTGCTGCACGCTGCACCATGGGCAACATAGCTTTCCAGTCCGTTTGGAAGCTATGGATTCGTTGATAAAATATGCCCTTAATAAAAAAGACTACGTTTATACAATGCAACCTGCGCATCCTTGATAATGTATAAATGTAACAGCTGGGCAGCTCCAAAGGCGCCTGCCACCGCAAACACCTATGCACCATCACTGGATGCCGATGGCTAGACAGCATAATTTCCAAAGATGCACTATACAAGATGTGTAATACGTCGCCGCTGTTTGTAAAAGTCGCCCAACAAGGATGGTCCATGTTTGGCCATCATGTGCTAAGGATGACAGAGGGCACAACAGCACAGAGAGCCATGGAATTCACCCTACTCGGAGCCAGCATATACAGGCCCAGGAGAGGACGGCATTACAAAAATCTGCAAAGTGGGCTACGAGGTGACCTCAAGAAAGCAGGATTAGGTACAACCAAGTCAAGAATGGACCTGAGGAAGCTAAAGATTTTGGGTGAAGATAAGACACAGTGGGAAAAAGCGAAAAGGACTGATTGCAGCTGCAGTATGTTTCCACTTCTATAGTCGCAGAATACAGTAATCATACATAACGAGTATGTTGTATCTGCCCATATATGACTTCACAGATTATCCCAAAAGAAGACAAAATGGCGGCACCCACTGGCTAACACTGGGTTGATGTTCAGATTGACATTTTTAGTAACATGGATAAATGGATGTGTCTAAAAATGATTGCAGCGGATTAATGTGACATAAACTATCACTAGATCACCACTTTGGATGTGGGATTAGTGTCTCTTTAATTAAAACGTTCTCTTAAGTTTACCATGCGCCACACACATGTTTTCATTTCTTTATTGTTAACAATTTTGAAATAATGGATTCTCTAACAAACAATGTTGATTGCTTCAGGAATCTTAATAGTCCATACACACCGAGAAACATAATCGTATGTTGGCCTCACTCCTACACATTGTATATTTGAGGCATGAAGTAATACTACTACTACTACCACTACTACTACTACTACTACTACTACTACTACTACTACTACTGCTGCTGCTGCTGCTGCTGCTGCTACTGCTGCTGCTACTCCTACTACTACTACTACTACTACTACTACTACTACTACTACTACTACTACTACTGCTGCTGCTGCTGCTGCTGCTGCTACTACTACTACTACTACTACTACTACTACTACTACTACTACTACTACTACTACTACCGCTACTACCGCTACTACTACTACTACTACTACTACTACTACTACTACTACTACTACTACTACTACTACTACTACTGCTGCTGCTGCTGCTGATGCTGCTGCTTGTGCTACTCCTACTACTACTACTACTACTACTACTACTACTACTACTACTACTACTACTACTACTACTACTACTACTACTACTACTACTACCACAACTACTACTACTACTACTACTGCTGCTGCTGCTGCTGCTGCTGCTACTACTACTACTACTACTACTACTACTACTACTACTACTACTACTACTACTGCTACTGCTACTACTACTACCACCACTACTACTACTACTACTACTACTACTAATGCTACTACCACCGCTAGTTTATTATAATGTTTTCGTGGTGTCATTGTTTTTCAGTGTGAATGGCAACACTGGCTCCATAGAGATACCTCAAGATACAGGAGCCTATGCTGACATTACTGGCCTCTGTAACATCACAGTCAATATTACCAATCAACAGAATAACAATGTAGTTGGTGAGTTACACTCCAAATGAGCGATATTATGATGGCTAATGTTGTTCTTGTCGTTGTTATTGCCATCGGGCTTGTTTAGCATTGTTGTTGCGAGCTAACATGTAGCTCTTTGATTATGGCATCTGATACTTGAGAGACAGACATGGTCCCTCAATTCCAGCTGGATCTCTTTCCTGCTTCAAGTTGATGAGTACTTATTCTAAACAGAAATATTCTTAAAGGGTCATTCGCCTTCATGTAATTTATGATTAATTTTATACTTCTACCTGACATAGCTGTTTAGTGTTCAGATTTCATAAGGCTTGTTGGGTGGATAATGCAATAGAGTTAATCTATTACTATTTTCTAACATATAGGCCCGATATACGCTGAAGTAAACAAACCAAAGAGACCTGCTCTAAAGCCTAGTCAGGATCCAGGTATGTAAATGTGTTGGTATATTTATACCATCGACTTTATATGAACAAACCAATGCACCAGTTCAATATTAACAATATTTAACTTGTCTAAATGTGACAGTGAATATTTTAGCTGCGGCAGAAGCTGAACAAACTCTCATCTCTCTTAGCTAGTTAGTAAGCTATATAACTAGTTAGTCAGTCAGACACACACGCCCTTTCCGGGATGCATCTTAAAGGGATGTTAATCTGATATCAAATGGTGTATTGCATGAATAGATTATGGTATATAGATTCCATATAATTCATATCCTGTCATATTCCCTTATTTGTATCACGAGTATCTGCTTTGTAATATCGCGTACAAATTGAACAGTGATAGCAACCATTTTGTCTTTTCCAGCGACGATGTCTGATGGCATTTGCCAGTGCATAACGTTCTTTATTGTGTAATAATCATATTGTTGAATACTTTGAGCCTACTTTGAATGGAAGTTGTTGCTGCTTATGGCATCAACAACTTTCAGTCAAATTAGTTTTAAAATATTCAACAGTTTACCTGAATGATTGCTTTTATTCCACATTGCCAAACTATAGACATCTATGACGGAGCGTGTTTACCGAAGCAGATATTCTAGGTGTTTTCTGATTGGGTGACAATCATGACAGCCATCCCCTGTTTAAGACTATATGCTCGGCCTCAACGTGGCGCAGGGGTGTAGCCCACTGGGTGTCAATCCAGACATTTGGAGGTGCTAACCAGAGCGTTATGCACAACGCTAATGAAATGACACTTGGAGATCGAATCAACCGAAATGGTGCTCGCCCTGTGAGGATCCGCCAGGCAGGTGCAGCACCTGGCTCCACGCCTCGAAGGAGGCCACCCTCAGCTACTGGTGGTCCCATCAACTCGTCTTGTGGAGCCAGGGGACGAGGATGGAGAGCTACTGGCCAACCGAAAGAGAAGACCAAACCCAAAGAGAACCCCAGTATCAACATCATGCACTGGAACGCCGACGGGGTTACCAACAAGAAATCAGAGCTCGAACAGTTCCTGTACGAAAACAACATTTATATCTGCTGCATCCAAGAGACACACCTGCAAGAAGGAAAACCATTTAGGATCAGAGGTTACCAGATTTTCCGGTGTGGTCGAAGAGGAAGAAAGAAAGGTGGGGTGATCACCTTGATCCGAAACAGCGTGAATGCCAGCCAGATCAAAACATTTATGGAAGAGGCAGAATATATCAAGATCAAGGTAACAACCAGCAACTCTGAGATTGACATTGTCCATTATTACTGCCCTAATGACAAGAATCTCTCACTTGACACAATCCAGGTCCCGGTCTGCCACTTCCTAATTGCGGGAGACTTTAATAGCCAGTCCCAGAGCTGGGGATACAGAACACTTGATAAACGAGGAGAAGACATTGAAGCATGGCAAGATGAAAAGCACCTTTTACTTGTCAACGATCCCACAGATCAGCCTACCTTCTACTCGCGCCAGTGGCACTCGACAACAGCGCCGGACTTGGCATTTTGTACAGAAGACATTCACAGAAACCTCAGTCGAGTGGTCGGATCGCAGTTAGGAGGAAGCGACCACCGCCCAGTCCTCCTCTCTCTCTCTCTCTGGAAGTATCTCGACAAGTTCACCTCAACATCCAAGGTGGAACTACAAAAAGGCAAATTGGAGTCCGTTTGGCATTCGTTCCAATGAGCTTACCCAAAATATAGCTGTAGAAGGGAGAAACATCAACAATGTGGTCAAGGAAATTAATTTAGGTATCCTCAAGGCTGCCAACGAAGCGATTCCTCGAGGGTTCAGGAAAAACTACCGCCCCTACTGGACAACAGAACTGCAAGCAGCACATGATAAACTAGACAAAGCCAGAGAAGATGCAGAGGGTAATCCCTGTCATGAAAACCACTTCACGCTACAACAAACTAAAGCCATGTATCTAAAGACCAAGCTGGACGCCAAAAGAAGAAGCTGGAGGGAAAAGACGGCATGGTTTAATTCAGAGAGAGAGAGACACCACAAAGCTATGGAGACTGACTAAAGCACTGAATGACGAGGGTGTCGGGGGAGAGAAGATTACTCTTGAAGAAGATGGACAAACACTGACAGGAAAGATGGCTGCAGATGCCTTTGCGAAGGCATATACAAAAGAAAGCAACATTTCTATACCACGAATGCGTCAAAAAGAGGTTAGAAAAGAGCAAAAGGAAAGAACAGACACCAACACTCACGATGCAATGAAAGTTGACATTAGTTTAGCAGAACTGAAGAAGGCTATCCTCCAATTGAAGAAGAAGAAATCTCCCGGGCCAGATGGCATTACGAATGAAATGATCCAACACCTTGGTAATGCATCTCTTCGCAAGTTGCTGGACATCTTTAATCTCAGTTGGACAAATGGAGAGGTTCTTCAGTGCTGTAAGGAAGCCAGAATGACTCCTATTCTAAAAAAATGGAAGAACAAGACGAAAGTGCTGAGCTATCGTCCTATCCGTCTTACAAGATGCACATGCAAGACCATGGAGCGCACCATCAACCAGCGGTTGCAGTGGTACCTGGAGTCGGAGAACATTATAGTTCCGGAGCAGGCCGGCTTCAGAAGATACAGGAGCACAGAAGATCAAACAATACATCTTGCACAGGTCATAGAGGACACTTTTCAAGTCACGAAGGTGATGCTAGCTGCCTTTATCGATCTGCAGAAGGCATTTGACAAGGTGTGGAAGGATGACCTCCTCGTGAAGCTCCGGCGCACAGGCATCGGTGGCAACATGTTTCGATGGACCAAGCCATACCTACACAATCGCAGAGCTAGGGTGCTGGTGGATGGACAATCTGGACAGAATGTATTGCTGCGACAAGGGGTGCCACAAGGCGGAGTATTATCACCTACTCTGTTCATACTCTTCATCAATGACATTGTAGCAGAGCTGCCCAATGGGATCCAAGCAGCCCTCTATGTAGATGACCTCGTACTCTGGTGCACCGGGGAGTACACAACGACTGCCACGTACATAATGCAGCTCGCCTTGGACAGAATTACAGCTTAGGCCAATCGCTGGTGTATTACCATCAACAAAGAAAAATCATCAGCCATGCTATTCTCACTGTCCACCAAAACCAAGGTTGGCAATCTGACACTGGGAGGTACTCCACTCGAGTACGAGGACCAGAATATACCTGGGAGTCACCTATGACAGAAGATTAACAAGGAAGGAGCACATCCAGAACGCAGAGGCAAAGGCCAGAAGAAAGCTAAACATCATGAGGAAGCTGGCAGGAACAAAGTGGGGTGCCAAGGAAAGGATCCTCAAGACCATCTACCTAGGTGCCGTACGACCACACCTTGAGTATGGATCCAGCTCATGGATGACAGCAGAACCTCGACAGAGTACACAACCAGGCACTCCGCATCATCACTGGTGGAATGAGATCAACACCGATAGAAAAAATGGAGCAGACAGCAGGCATCCCCCCACTTAGCAAAGGAAGGGAATGCAAAGCACTGATCCAAGCTGCAAAGTTCAAATCGTTCAACTACAACTCGATGAAGATCAGGCAATCACAGCTGTCATCAGGAAGACTTAAAAGATCAAGTTTTGTGAAAGAGACAAAAGCACTTCAAAGGAAAAACCAAGAAATGTTGCCAGCACAAATAGAAGACCCAAACCACACCCTTGATCCTCCACCATGGGAAAAAACTAGAGAGCAAAGCTATTCGTACCACAGTACCTCATCTCACAATCAAAGATGAACACAGTGATGTGAGCAAGAAGGCCCTGACCCTAGCCATGCTGGAAGAAAAGTATCTTCAGGAGACATGGATAAGGATCTACACAGATGGATCAGCCAAAGATGCACTTAGGAGCAGAGGTGCCGGACTGCACATATATTATCCAAACGGACAACATGAGTCAGCTGCAATACCGACAGGCAAACACTGCACAAACTACAGAGCTGAAGTTGAAGCACTGGTTCATGCAGCTAATACCATCAGCAGAACAGCAGACCCTATTGCACAGATTGTCTTTTTATCTGATGCCCGCTCCGTCCTTGAGGCTATCACCAAAGGTAAGCTGCCACAACTTGAAGAATCACTACAAACCATCAAATGCTTTCGGATAGCACTGCAGTGGATCCCCTCACACTGTGGGAAATGAGGAAGCAGACAAGATGGCAAATGTGGGTGCAGAAGGTAATCAGACAGAAAACATGGTTACCCATACAGAGATGAAGACTATCATCAAGTCACTCTATAGAACACCTCAATCAGAAGATGCCTACCATCATCTCTCGAGGCCAGAGCAAGTGACCATTTTTCGGCTCAGAACTGGACACAACAGACTAAACCAACACATGTACAGGCTGTTCCACCTTACGACATCGCCCGCTTGTCCTTGTGGTGAAGCAGAACAGACCACAGAGCACATACTTCAATGTTGCAGTACGTATCAGCTGCTGAGAGAAGAGATCTGGCCTTTGTCAACCTCTTTTCTTGAAAAACTGTATGGGACTGTGGAAGAAATGCAGAAAACCACAGATTTCATCTTGAGAACGGCTCTCCAAGTGTGATACCAGCGATCGAAAAGAAGAAGAAGAAGAAGAAGAAGAAGAAGAAGACGAAGAAGAAGAAGAAGAAGCTGACAGCCATTATAGGATGTGGCAATGTAGCAATATTTAGTTGCTAAAGCCTGATTATCTTTCGTTGCCCGCATGATAAAAAGCTAAAATGTCATGGATAGATTATGGGTGGCAAACTCTATCACACGAATGTTTAATGTAGAAGTTTAGTTTTCCTTTACAAACTACTTATCCAATCTGGCAGAAATCGTACCACATCGAAGGTACACGATTCAAAGGTATGCAAGGGCGATTCCCAGACTATACCCATGATCTGGAAATTGTGTCTGCCATATGCACTAGCAGCATCCATTGAATTCCGTGTAACTGTTTCATGACATTTCTGGCAACAACAGGTCTTTTTCGTGGAAGTGTGAAATGTCAATTTGAAGACCGAGAAGAAGACTCTCTTTCATTACCACTGTAATGACTGGCTTGATAAGAGAATCATCCATTGCAGTTGTAAATTTTCAAAAAAATTATTTTCTGGGCCTGCAAATTGACATATCGATAAGCAAATACATTTTCTTGAGCAAATTTTGTCATTAAATGGTTAAGAATATTCAGCTTATCCTTGCCTGAGACAGAATATCATGTACTTAGTCATTTAACCTAAACGTGTTAACACGCATGCATTATTTCAGGTCCGTTGTATGCAGACGTGGACAAAAGTAAGAAAAGCAAGAAACAGGCTGGTCCAGGTAAGCATTGTGGTAGTGTGCGTGCGTGCGTGCGTGCGTGCGTGCGTGCGTGCGTGCGTGCGTGCGAGCGTCCGTGCGTGCGTGCGTGCGTGCGTGCGTGCGCGCGCGCGCGCGTGCGGGCGGGCGGGCGGGCGGGTGTGTGTGTGTGTGTGTGTGTGTGTGTGTGTGTGTGTGTGTGTGTGTGTGTGTGTGTGTGCGTGTGTGTGCCAATGTGTGACCAGGTATGCATTGTAGTGGAGAATGTGTGTGTCAATGTGTGTCCAGATATGCATTGTAGTAGAGTGTGTCCAGGGTCAATGTGTGTCCAGGTATGCATTGTATTAATGCGTGCGTGCGTGCGTGCGTGCGTGCGTGCGTGCGTGCGTGCGTGCGTGCGTGCGTGCGTGCGTGCGTGCGTGCGTGCGTGCGTGCGTGCGTGCGTGCGTGCGTGCGTGCGTGCGTGCGTGCGTGCGTGAGTGTATGTACATGCCGCCATGAATAACACGATATAGTACATCTTTCACTCTTAATAGTCCGATACGGTGAACGAATGCATGTCTTTACCATTTAATAAACATGGGCAGCAACAGCACACTGTCAAATTAGTTTCAAAATATTTAGCAGCGTACCTGTATAGTTTTCTGGAAATTGATAGTCAGGCAGTTCAGAGATCGATCTACACCACCACGGACGAGGTGTAAGTGGAGCTTAGATAGAGATGGTCGGGGCAGAGCTAACACTGGAAAGGTAGTTAGTTGCACCTATGCGCATTTATTTAAGCATATGTTTTAATCCATTGTAAACCTGATAATATATATTAAGATTTACTTATGCCTTCTGTTCCAAAGTTATCTAAACTGGTATCACGGGTAGATAGCAATCGACATAATATAAGACTAAAACACCGCATGAAAACATGATTCAAAGGGAGTATGTATGACAATCTTAGTTTATTTTGACGAGCTTTCTCACATAAATGTTCTCATTCAGGTTAGATGATGAAGCGCCACATTTATTATGTGGACGCTCGTCAAATTAAACTAAGTTACTCTTAAAATATACTTCCGTGGAATCCTAGTTTTGGCCAATGCAGACTAATACCGTTACCTTAGTGTTCACTTATACATCGTGGCGTAGTAATCACCTGACAGTGGCTGAGCACTCTGCTGTTGGTGAATGGAGATCTCCTAACAAGGCGTACTAGGGCTCGATCATCACGGGCAGTAGTCTTCTTCGGTCTTCCAGATCTAGGCCTGTCCTTCACCTCGTTAGTTTGCCCATGTTTTGCAATCAAACGACTGATTACAGTATGGTTAATGTTCAGCTGTCTGCCAATCTCTCTGCATGACATACCAGTGGTATGCATGCCTATGATTTGCCATTTCACACGATCACTTAACCTTCGTCTTGCCATAGCGGTTCACAAGCAAGAGCTAATTCTCTCTGTACAAATAAACCACGGTCATGAACACAAAATTCCTAATCTTGTCGCCTAAATCTGTATGTAATGTTCTACACCTCAAACTGGACTTTTACATAACTGAACACGTGTGCTGTTTCCCGCCACGCACGGACATCAAGCGGCGTGAAGTCATGCATGCATGTGCATTTCGTACTTGGAATTATGTCGGCTAACGCGGGGACAAAAAGTATGGCAACCTCGTTGTACCATCATGTTTCTACGTTCTATTGTTTTTGCTGGTGCTTAACTTTTGCACAGGTGTATATATAGTCACCGCTACCACTAGCATGCATATGATTCTATAGAAAACAATGCAGATACTGAAATCGGTGTCGCTGGCATTAGTTCTAGTACACGGGGTATTTCAGTTTGGCTATACAAACGGTTCCTGCTGAATGCGATTGTATGCGTATATTTTTTTTATTAAACAAACTGATTTAGACAAATTACTTTGCGGAAAGTAGTGTGATAAATCCGGCAAATTTAGCCAGTTTTCATTCAAATGTGTAAGGGAGATAACTGTTGACTTATAATTCACCGCTTGGATCAGTAAATTAGCGTGCTTACGTCCCATGCTGGTGATTGATAGTTTGCTGGATATCGATGGTCATGTTGGTGGCAGAATGCCAGACACTCAGCAAACACTGTTCTCGTCTTTAACTGAGAACCTATCAGGTGAATTGTTGCGTATTTTCTGAAATAATGACGTGTATGTGATCTATTTATGCGAAGTTACATGTGTCATGTCATCCACGCTTTAAATACTGTTAGGTCAATGTACGTGTTAGCACCTACATAAAAGTATAATTCTATTTACATCATATGCTAAATGTTGTTTTAGATGATAAACTTGAAATTATTAACACGACTTTGCTCAATGACGTTGAATTGAAAACAAAAACAAGAAACCTATGATCAAAGATTGTCCAGGCTCATTGTAAAGTTGTGGGTTATTATGTGGATCACTGGCTCGATTGTCATTCCATTGATATATGATATAGGATATTCTTCTCTTGATCTGCTAATGGAGAATCCTTAAGGCCATGCAGTGCCCATTCTAAACTGGTTTTATGTATACCATGGAACTGTTAAGAATTTAATACGTTTATTCACTAAGTCTGAAAGAGCAATCATATCCTTTCAGGTCCATTGTATGCTGATGTGGACAAAAGCAAGAAAAGCAAGAAACTAGTTGGCACAGGTAAACAGAATGCTATATTATATTGTGTGTCAACGTGGATTTATGCTCTTGATAATGTGTTGTATTAATGTGACTGAATCATCTTAATCTTGTGTTGTATTAAAGTGAATTTATACTCTAGCTAAATTGTTGGGTAAATGAAAATTTATGTTATTGATAATTTGCTGGGCCAATGCATATTTACTTTTTATTAGATAATTCACTGTTCCAGTTTATTCATCCATCATACGACGTCATAATCAACTAAGTGACGTATATGCTGACTTCATAATCATGACGTCATCGTCGTCTTTAACGCTAAATAGTTCGACACTTTGTCCGAATTGTATGTCTTAGCTATGCAATAAACTTTCTGTTGAATATTTTGAAATTAATTTGACTGGGCGCTGTTGCTGCCACAACAGCTTACCTGCATAGTTTTCTGGAAATTGATAGTAAGGGAGTTCAGAGATCGATCGGTCCCAATACGAGTGTGGCGTAACATTTTGTTGAATATTTTGAAATTAATTTGACTGGGCGCTGTTGCTGCCACAAACGTTTACCTGAATAGTTTGCTGGAAATTGATAGTGTAAGTAGAGATGGGCTGGGCATAGCTAAAACTAGAAAATGACATTTGGCAAGATCGAGGAGTATTTGCAATATTGCTAAGTTGCTTGGCCAATGTGAATTTGCAATATTGTCAATACTTTTCTCAACATAAATAGATGTTCTTGATTATGTTTTGCTTCACTGCATATTGATTCATCAGATACGTGTGTGGGAATGTATGCCCAGGTACAGTAGTAGAGTATATGTGGGTCAATGTGTGTGGTTGTATCCGAGATAATAGCTTGCATTAATTCGTTTTGCAACATAGATAATGGACCGTTCTAAGTGTTTCATCCTTCATATGACGTCGTGATCAACTACGTGCCGTGTATGATGGCGTCATAATGACGTTATGAATAGCTCGATAGAGTCCGTCTTTAACGCTTACTAGTCGGACACGTTGTACGAATTGCATGTCTTTACCATTTAATACACATTTTGTTGTATATTTTTAAAACTAATTTGACTAACAAGCCAATTTAGTTTCAAAATATTTAACAGCTCACTTGTATAATTTTCTGGAAATTGATTGACATGGAGAATAATGAATTGTATAATGTTAGCTCAATTTGCATTTTAGCACCTACTTCAATGGTTAAAATAGCATTCATATTTACTTTATGCACTATATGTTTTGGCTAGTCTGTAGCGGTGCAGGAAAATACGTACAAAAGCCAGAAACCCATGATAAAAGATTGTCCAGGTTCTTCGTAATATGTTGGATCATTTCTGGCATCAATGGCTCGATTATCTCGCCAGTAATTCCACTGATTATTCTTAAATGGTATTCTTCTCTTGGTCGGCAAATGGACAATCCGTTAAACACTGCAGTTGCATATTTCAGGCCCATTGTATGCTGATGTGGACAAAAACAAGAAAAACAACAAACTGGTTGGCTCAGGTAGATATAATTATATATTATATTTTTCTGCCAATATGTATTTAGGCTTTTGATAATTTGCTGTGTCAATGCGAATTGAAGCACTCGGAAATATATTGTACCAATGCGTAATTAGGCAGTTGATGATTTGCTATTCTGATGAATACTTGCATTATTTATTGCCTATTCAGTGTGAATTTGCAATATTGATCAATTAATCTGTCAGCGTCATTCTATGTTCTTGATAATGATTTGGGTCACTATATATTGAAGCATCAGTTTTAAATGCATATCATATACATATTTACTATTTAAGTTTAACTGACTATGGATTGAGTTGAGAATGATATGATGCTATTTGGCAATCTGCTTTTGTCAAGGCAAGTTAGAGTGGATTTCTCCTCATAGTCCAACACAAGCTCTCTGATCCATGACAGTAATTATTTTTTACTGTTTTTCCAATTTTCCTTCAGGTGAATTTGGTGGAGTAGCATGCAATAGTATGTACAGATCGGGTATTGCAATCAAATGAACAAAGTTCAGTCAGTAAATGATTCACCTAGTGGTAATTGATTGTAAATACCCGCATGGAAACGTATTTGCCTCATGATTTAAAACCTCGTACATAGAAAACCAGCCTAAATGTGATAAAAACGAGAGAGTGTCAGTCTGTATTCTTCAATTTCTCTTGGTTTATTAATTAGGTTTGACCTTATCTCTTCATTACGCCTTCCCTTTAGACACAACGTCTCCGCACTCTTCTCTTTGCCTGCCAATGTCCACTCAACAAGACCACTACAGAGGTCAGATTTAACCCGATTGACCATTAAAGGGCTAATTAACCCTTTTATTCGCTAGGCCTGAAACAGTTATTATATAACCATTCTTTCAGGTCCATTGTATGCTGACGTGGACAAAAGCAAGAAAAACAAGAAACTAGTTCACCCAGGTAAACATACACCTTTATTATATTTATGTGACACTGTGTATTTATGGCCTTGATAATTTATTTTATAAATGTGAATGAATTGAATCATCTTAACCGCTTGGACCCCAATTGCCACAACGTCAAAGCCATTTACGATTTAATTGATATTAATTTTAATATTTTGAAAATAATTTGACTGTGGCAGCAACAGGTTCCAGTCAGATTAGGGTCAAAATATTCAACAGATTACCTGTATAGTGACCTTGAAATTGGGATTCTGGGAATTCAGCGTTAAAGGGATTAATCAAATTTATTGTGTTGATACATTGTTGGTTACATGTAAATTTCTCATATTGGTAATTTGCTTGTTCGATCTATTTCGATGCACTATCTGTACAGTTATGGGGATCTGGTGAAACGGGTCACCATGAAGTTTCCTTAATTCAGTTTTAGAAAACAGAACATTACCTTATCTATTGATATTGAGATTATTATGATCATTAATGAGATTTCAAATGGTTAGTATACCATATCTTGCCTTGAACAACTATATGGCGACCTGTAGCAGGTTATCATAGTGAATATTACAGCACAGACATGCTTGATAATGTGTTGTGTCAAGATATATGTACGCATTAGATAATGTGTTGTGTCAATGTATCTGTACGCATTAGATAATGTGTTGTATCATTAATGAGATTTCAAATGGTTCGGATACCATATCTTGCATTGAACAACTATAAGGCAGCCTGTAGCAGGTTATCATAGTGAATATTACAGCACAGACATGCTTGATAATGTGTTGTATCAATGTATATGTATGCATTAGATAATGTGTTGTATCGATGTATATGTACACATTAGATAATGTGTTGTATCAATGTATGTGTACACAATAGATAATGTGTTGTATCAATGTATGTGTACGCATTAGATAATGTGTTGTATCGATGTATATGTACGCAGTAGATAATGTGTTGTATCAATGTATATGTACGCAATAGATAATGTGTTGTATCGATGTATATGTACGCATTAGATAATGTGTTGTATCGATGTATATGTACGCATTAGATAATGTGTTGTATCGATGTATATCTACGCATTAGATAATGTGTATTGTGTCAATGTATATGTACACATTAGATAATGTTCTCTGTATCAATGTATATGTACAAATTAGATAATGTGCTGTATCAATGTATATGTACACATTAGATAATGTGCTCTGTCTGTATCGATGAGTGTTTGCATTATTGATAATGGTTCTTTCCAATTTTAGCTATGCCCCGCCCATCTCTAGCCAAGCTCCACCCACACCTCGCTCGTGTTGTGATCGATCGGTCGATCTCTGTACCTCGTGACTATCAGTTTCCAGAAAACTATACATCTAAGCTGTTAAACATTTTGAAACTAATTTGACTGTTAGTTTCAAAATATTCAGCATAATGTTTATTAAATGGTAAAGACATGCACTTCGTACCACGTGTCAGTCTATGGCAGCAACCGCGCCCAGTCAAATTAGCTTAAACAATATTCAAGAGCATACTTATTAAATAGTAGATACATACAATTTTACAACGTGTCAGACTATTTAGAGTGAAAGACGTGCCTAATAGAATCATTTATGACGCAATAATTATGACGTCATCCTACACGCTGATTAACTGGGTATGACGCCATATGACGTCAGATCATCGGTGGATACGCCCACTGTGTACATGTATTTGAATCAATTATAACACTTTGAACCTTGAATTCACGGAATCACAATTTCACGGTGTCTCTACAGATAAGCTGTTAACTATTTTGAAATTAATTTGACTGGGAAATGTTGCTGCCTATACTAGTCAAAATAATTTCAAACTATTTAACGGAATAACTATTAATGTAAATTCATCAAAAAGCATTTCAAATTCTGACACTTTCGGGATGGAGCGATGTAGCTTTGATAGAGGCGTCGGTCAACTAGTGCCATATCTGATTATGAACTCAGATACTAGAATGACAGAACCAATCCCTGCCTTGACGACGACGTCAGCTCCACAATTTGGTAGTTAACGCCTTTCATTGATTTCTCCACACATGGATTGATTACGAGGATGTTGCCATGACTGGGACAGATAGAACCGTAGTTAATAATGACACCAGTAATGAGATTTGTGAAAATACTGAAAATGAAGCCAAGAAACAGAGCACTAGGTTGGCGGACGTCGTCGTATATGAAACTGTAGGAGAACTGCAACAGAGATTACAAGAGCAGCAATCGCAAGTGAGTAACGATTGCTTGCTTGTAATCACACATACGCATGTGCGTGGGTTGGTGCGTGTGTCCATGCGCGCATGGCTTCGCAGGCTGTCGTGCTGGTGCGGTCGAGCGCACGCACGCACCAACGCAACTGCCCACGCACCCACCCACTCACACGTGTGTACTCTGATTTTAGTTGTGACTCGTAACTCGGATGAGTCGGTCTGTGTGTTATCCTGTCGGTCTGTCTGTATCTGTCAATTGTTTTACATTTCTGACAATGATGTATAATTCAGAACTATAGCGCGTTCGCACTTGTTTCAGTGCGATCATAATTGGTGGTCTGTGCTTGTATGCATTCGTTAATTTCTCTTGGTTTATAAATTAGGTTTGGCAAGATCTCTTAATTGCATTTTCCTTTTAGGCGCCTCCTCCTCATGCCCAAGGCGTGATCTATGCAGACCTGGCTTTGGTTGACGTCAAGGAAAACAAACCACCGAGATCATCGGGGAGATTGCAGGTACCGGCTGGCAAACTGAAACCATCGACAAAACAAGTAAAACCGGTATCCGTTATGCGGAAAGAGGAAGCAACGGTATATGCTTCTATTGACCACTTTAGCGCAGACAATCTTCACTTAGCCTGATTGTGTTGTCATAACTGAAATTCTAGTCTCTCAATTTCAAGACAATGAACCTTTCCAGTTTTAGCCATTCTCCGCCCATCTCCAGCCAAGCTCCACCCACACCGCGCTCGTGTTGGGATCGATCGATCCCTGAACTCCATGACCATTAATTTTCAGAAAGCTATACAGGTAAGTCTATGGCAGCAACAGCGCCCAGCCAAATTAGTTTCAAAATATTCAGCAGCGTCTTAATTAAATAGTAAACACATACAATTCATACAACCTGGGGGAGTATTAAGCGTTTAGGACGGACTAAATCGAGTCATTCATAACGTAATGATTATGACATCATCCTACACGTCACGTGTTATATGACATCAAATGATGGATGGATAAAGTGGAAAGGTTCATTATATCTTCGTATTATCTAATTATTATTGCTTTGAACACAGAATTCCCAGAATATCCTTTTCATGTTTAGAATACAGGAAAGCTGTTGCATATTTAGCCGAATTTAAATGCAACAGTCAAAATTAGTTTCGAAATATTCCAGCATAATGAAAATGTTGCTTCTGGTTTGTAAGGATAGAAGGGTTAAGAATTAGACACGGTCACAATGGTCAATATACCTGCATGTACTTCACAAGATAGGCCACGTGACATCTTTGATACTCGAGACAGTATATCATTTTAGATATATTAACGTCATCAATTGTTTTAATCATGTGAGCCAGAAGGGGCGAATTAAAAAAAATCATTTAGAATTTAATAAATAGTATGTTGAGTATTTCCAAACTAATCTGGCAACAACTCCAAGTTAAGTTACTTTCAAAATCTCCAATGATTTACCTAGAAATTGCTATTGAATGAATTCTGGGTTAAAATAGTTAATAACTGTGTAACACAATGATCAATCATTTTGCGAAATCATATCCCACGTAGGCCATATTGAGAACAACGATACAGTTAAGTAATTCGGGGGTGGGTGGTTGGGTGGGTGAAACGTCTCTCTTACTTAGTCAGCTTAGTCGAAGTCGAAAGCAAAATCCCAAAGTCGAAAATCAAATATCCTTTAAACGATCACATATTCTGCAAGCGGTTTCTTGATCAGAACAATGGAATTCGGGTATGTTAATCTCACCGTCTCTAACAAAGGTTGAGTTTCGGCGGATACTCTCACAGCTGCTCGGGTAAGCTATGTACTCAATTCTACCTTACCATTCACGTGGCTTGAAGAGCGTGCCTACGAGAGAACGACAAAAAAACCGCTGAATGACGACCGGCCACGACAACCCATTGGTAGATCCGTGCTATATAATGACCATGAATGTGGCGTAAAGCCGGAATTGGACAGTTTCATGGATCGAATTGTATTATTATGCAACAGTATCCTTTCGAGATCAGAGAAGAGCGAAAAATGCTCATCCCAGTAATTGTGTACGCCAGGAGGAATAATCAGACAGCACATATTGTCTTCAATCGGCTTTACAGTAATTGTTATGTTTCGGCTCTACATTAATGGCAGCTGTATAACTGGACAGAAGACAACCCCGGGGTGGGGACGGGGTGGGTGTGCTGGTTTGGGGTATGGGGGTGTGGCGGGGTGGGAGTCCGAATGTCAATCCAGATTGCCCACAAATAAAACCCGGATGCGGAAATCAATTCCAAAACAGAACAGCACTGCTGATGGCGATAACTGTGATAACAGTAATAGAAATAATAAGAACACCAAAATTAACACTGCTAGTTATACTTATGAGAAGGATGGTGGCTGTGGTGATGGCCAAGTCGATGATATAGATACTAATAATAGCAGTAACTCTACACAATATATACTTAATAAAATGTATGACAGTGGGTATGAAAGCAATGACACGTAGATCTATAATAGCAACGTAACTAAGTTATGTGAGAAACACGAACCTGGTGATATGATAGCTACGAGTCAAAACACTCAACATTACTATTATATTATTGATTCAGTTTCCGCACCACTAACCAATAATGCACAAAACAGAAATGTTGGAATCTCACTGAAAACTAAATTTGATCTCATGTGTTTGATAGGAGATTTTAAAAAAATGCGAAAACGGGTGCCGAAAAGGACTTTGAGAAATTCGACAACTTTACCTTGCTTAATTTTAGCGCCGATTGCACAACTGATCTTGACCTACTGTTAGTGACAAGGCTAGGAATTCCAATTAATAGATATAGTCGATGTCTTGGGAGTAGAAAGGTAAATGGTGGAAAACTCTTCCAACTATGCAAAAATACTAATATTTGTATAAGAAATGGAAGAGCAGACAAGGATATGCATATTAGTAAAGTAACTACTATCAATAACAACCTGCTAGACTACACAATTGGAAGCATAAGTTTTAGTGAAACAGTCCGTGATAGTTATGTTAGAGACGTTGACCCATTGATATCAGATATACACCATGCACTACACATAACAATATAAATAATAATAATAATAATAATAATAATAATAATAATAATAATAATAATAATAATAATAATGTAAACATGGATACTAGGCTAAAAGAGCAGTTTATAAAGAGTCTTGATCACTCAATACTTAATCAAATAAAACAAAAATTAGACGAAGCTCAAAACATAGACAGTCCAGAAAACCTGAACATAGCTATCACTATGATAAGTGATTTGTTTGCAAATAGTGCCACCGATACGAGTGTGGATAAAAGGAAAGTACGTGCAAATAACAAGCCATGGTTCGGGAAAGAGTCTGCAGTAAATCGAAAGGTATACCATAAAAGAATGAACAATTGCAACACTAATAAGAGCTAAATAAACAACTGTTAAAAGATGTTAGCAAAACATATAGAAAACGATAAAAAGATAAAAATCCACGCGGAAAACATGCATTCAGAAATCCACGCCAAACTGCGTACAGCTAAAGTGTAGAAAATGCGCCAATAATTGTTGACCAGTTATGTATCTATCCACAATGACATGGAACACATCCGAAAAAACATGTATCCCGATTAATTTATTAATTAATGTACACAATTATGTAATATTTTAAGGATTTTTCAAGACTTTAAAATTTTATATTTTACTATTTGTACTTCCAGACGTATAACCGGACTATCGAAGTATTTTCCCATTGCTGACGTATCCAAGATTAATCCTAAATATTTTGGGATTGTTGAGTTGAATAGCTTAAACTTTATAGCTAGATTTCGACCAGCCCCATAGATACATGATTACGTATTAAATGACTCTTCCAGGGTAAATAATAAAACCCGCTTGCTAAGTAAACTAAGTCCGACACAAATTTCAAAGATATTTACATGAATGAAATGTTTCTTGCGTACTAAATGTACAATAGATTCTATTTCACGCGTTTATACTATTCAAAACGGATGGTGATCTTGTCTTGTATAAATGAATATTAAATGCATACATTTCTGAACACATGCGTTTCGGGAAATACTGTATGACCTTAACAAACAATATTCTTAACAAGACCCAAAAGAAACCCGTTTTCGTGTCGGTAGATAGATTCCACGTGTCGGCCACCGTTATTTATACATATCATATGGCCGAGAGAAGTTTCGTTGTTTTTCCATAGAATAGGTTACCGCGCATTGATTCTACAATACGTTTTCATTTGAGCTGTACATTAATTTAGTTGCGTTGAATTTTAAATTTAAGCTGTTCTGAACACGGATCTATTTCCCGCGAAAACTCTGGTCTTGATTTAGATTGGAGTCAATGTCTTTGCCATGCTAGGGATTATCTGGTGATTTGATTATGTTTACATCGGTACGCTGGGCTAAGTTCAAAGATTCTACAAAAGCCCGTCAACGCATTGTGTATCAGAAGCCAGTAGAGCACTGGAATGAATGTCCAGCCAGAGTCTATCATCCCCAATGTTACCAAACATAAACTAACAAGTCCCTATTGAGGAGACTTGTCCTGAAGCGTGAGAGTGGATGGTCAGAGGGAGCATGTCAACAGCCATCCACAAGCATAGCAAATCCGCATGAAATAGATATAGATGTTCGGCCGACTCGTTCAAATACACCACCTGCAAATCTAACGTCTTGTTTTTTTTTGTCAAAAATCTGGAAACGAACTGGTTTCCGTCGAGAGACACTGTCGCCGTGTATGACTTCCCATGCGAGTGACATATTTATGTATACAGCTAAACGAACGGACGATGAGACAATAATCTTGCAGATAATAGGTCAAGACTTGATGCTTTGAATGTTAAATACCATAATTATGCTACGCCTCCTATACACGCGAGCACGCGATGACAGATATTTCTTAGTACCGAAACCTGACGAACCTCAGGAAAGCACACTATATGAAACCGAATTTGACGTGCTTGCTATCTAGGAATGCAATTGATGAAGTAGATGTCCTCAAAATAACTGACTTACGAGATACGTACATAAATCTTCGTGTCGAAAATGACACAGGTGTCCCTGGTTACCACACCGAAAGGTTAAAGGCTAAACTATTTAAGCGCTTTGGTAACAGGCTTGTCTTTTAACAACGATTTAGAAGAAATGTGACAGAGATGGTTTACTGCAGCAATGCTCCAACTGGTCAGGCAGTGGAAGCATGTGTTACAGCTGCAACAACAGAAATGATCAAATCTCCTAGAGCCTCAGGGTATGATGGCACAGCACAGTAAGCATACCGATGTGCGCACATCATTCGACCAGAACTCAGTTCAGAACACCATGCCATGCCCCAGAAACCAGAAGACTTTGTTGAGGCCAAGTGTTTCGTCCCCGATCTTGCATACTGTCTGGTGACGTGGACTCTTTTGGGGTATTCTCGTTATGAAGTACCTACACAGAAACTAGACCTTCCGTACATTGTGCTTCAGCCGGCCGTGTTAAGACACCAACGCATGTGGCATTACCAATGACCGTGAGACATCTAATGCGCAGCTCAACAGTGATTGAAAGAATTAATCAACTGGGCACTCTTTATCTAACAGCCGAATTCAAGGAGTTGAGGCAGCAATGGTGTAAAGACTTGTAGATGCTATTGGTCCAGTGTGCATTCCTCCAAATATACAGCCACATTGATAACAATAACCATGACGACAATAATAGTAATGAAGAAACACTTAGTGCCGAATGGTGTCACACACTGTACGAATGGCATCAAACATTAATTTGCAACTAACGCATCAGAATAAGCTGGCACACCAGATAGCTTTTGTGCCTCGGCCATCCACGGTACTGCAGTACAATGCAGGAAAACAACGTGGACCATGCAACATGTCTATTGGAGAGCTAGAACATAAATCTAACATTCCGGATTGTGTTACAGAGACTAGGCAAAAAGATATTATATTGTGTATATTGTGATATAGCTGAGATGATAGAAAACTACAAGATGCTCCAAAGATTCCAGGGTGGTCAGGATTCAACTCAGCAGTCAGTGGAAGCATACACGAGCCCAGCATTGTTGGCTATTGCCAAGTGATTGATGCATCCCCTACTGAACTATCTACAGGTTGCACCGTTTTAAAGCAATCTGTTGAGATTAGAAGCACACCCGGTCAGGAAGAGATTATGGTAGCTAAGGACCAGGGAATGTCTGACCGGACGATCATGTGAAAGCAACTAGATGTGTTTACCAATGTCGGAATGCGATTGTGTGCATTCCATCTAGCTATGACGTTCCTGGCTGTGATAAGAACAAGATTTGGCGATGCAGGACTTTCAGATCTACTATTTGAAGCTGGCATAGCTGCAACCTAATCTATCAGTACGGTATTGAATGGTCTCCATTATAATCGAGCCATGCGTGCATATAAAGTCGGTATGGAGGCAATGCAGCATCTGAGATGGAGATCATTCTTAGAATGGATGCATGAGAATAGCATGGGACAAAATGAAATGCAGATTGTTAAAGGGAAAATGGACAGAGCGAAAGTTAACCCTACAGCAGGCAGATTCACCGCTAAGGTAACCTTGCTTGAGGTTAAAAGACTCATGCCAATGGTTGATGAGTTCATTAGTACAAATAGACAAATTCTTGCTGCATTTTGGGATTCATATATAGAATGGGTGTGCCTCTTGCTGGTATTTATTTACATGGCCACACATGAGGGAAACAGGACTATGCGTGTCTCTGCTATATGTGAAATGTTGAAATGGATTTTTACGGATGACAGGACAAATTATGCTAGATACATGTCAGTCTACTGGTCGGAGATGGTGATGTTGCTTAAGACCCATACACATACGGATGCCTTACTTGAAAATGGGTGTTTCACAGTGCAGCATGGTGAGAACAGTGCATTCGCACACGTTCCCATTGATTGAACCATTGAGAAAACCATCAATAAAGAGTCCAAGTCAAGGGGCGGTATTCATGGCATTAGCAGGAACCAAGCTGATGTTCCGAGATGGGTATTGACAGTCCATGACATAGCAAGAACAATGCAAATTGGCAGGCTTGCTTATATGGCACAGAAAGCAAGCATCACAAAAATGCAAGTTTACCACGTATGAAGAACGATTCACACGATGTACAGAGGGTATTAGAAACTATTACTAGCTGGGCAAATCAATTTCATATGAGGGGGCACACAGAGCTAATCATTAACATCGCATCTGCAGTAAAAGCAAGCAGTGACATAACTGATGCTCGGATGGCCACTAGAGAGTATTGCCTAAGATTAAGCTAAGAGCATATTGATATAATCGCTAGATATCCAGAGCGTACTTAGAGAGGTGCAGCCTTCTAGGCCTATAATTGGATGCATCCTCTGCGGTCGTGTGACCTAGATCTTTTGATGATTTGTGAATTTTGACCGTTCACTTTCTCAATATGTTCCAAATTTGTTTTTTCTACGTTCCTGTATGCTGGTGATATCATTCAGACACACAATCAAACAAATGGCTTTAAGCGCAATAGTCAGGCCGAAATGGTGGTAGCATGAGTAATTAGAATAATATATCGGCTATTGCCAATTTAATGGTAATCACTTTTGAATTGAAAACACCATGAACAGGTTACATTCGTAGTCTAGACATTCTAAACAGACGAAGCAGTAAATCGTTGCAAATTTTGACTTGCGGGGCAATGGTAGAAATGCGGCGATAACATGCTCAATATTGAACGGATCGGTCCAAAATTTGGCATGAATCATTCTGGATAGCTCATCAATGCGGCCATATTATGATACGTCGGTTAGAATTATGGAACTATACGCAGTAACATATTTATTTACAACTTCTTGAAAAATGCCCTAAACATTATATAATTTTGCATAAAAATTAATAAATTAACCAGGTTACATACGTTTGCGCCTACTTTCCTTAATATTGTGAGTAGATATACATGTGCTTGATAATATTTTGAACAGTGAGTGTGTCTATAAGAAAAGTAACAATTCACTTCAGGACCATATTGCCCATGTCAGTTCACTTGATTTTCGCACCTCACCCCACCCTTGCTTGTAGAATGTTGTTGTCAAAAATACATACCATGATGTCAGGATGTCAACTACAATATACCTGGTCCTTATGGTAGCATCAAAGCAAAGTTACCACGGTGGCGCAACGAACTATAATTAGAGCCCTATTTGGAGTTGGCCCATGGACTAATACTTTACTAGGTAAAACTGACTTTTCTTTAAATATGAAGTGAGTACAGGTGAAGCACTTTGGGTGCTTCAAAGGAAATGCCGCAAATGCGGGAATAAAGGATTTTCACACCTATGTACACAAATGATTTTCACACCTAGGTGTAACGATATTTTGTATCAAGTTTCCTTTGAAGCGCCCAACTCTCTTCCGGTTCCGATTGGCTGGTAGCTGTAGAGTATGTCCATATACCCCTCGTTAATTCACGAGATTACTGTCATCCAATCAGGTGAGCTTAAAGGTGATTAGCATAATGTTGATTGACAAGGGTTAATGCCTAGCATAACGATGATTGGCTGGGTACATGTCTGGAGTCGTATTTCCCTTGCTCTGGGAACTCATTCAATCGCGAAGCCCCACCTCTTCGTTGAATCACGTGTCTCCAGGCATTACGTCATGAATGACGCGAGATATTCCGTTATAATCGCTTAATAGGCCCTCAAGTTGTACGAATTGTATGTTTTTGCTATTTAATAAACATTATGTAGAATACTTTGAAAGTAAATTGACTGCGCGTTGTTGCCGCCATAAGCAGTAACTTCGCTCAGGCAAATATTCAACAGGCTACCCGTATAGTTTTCTGGAAATTGCTCGTTAGGGAGTGCATGGATCGCTTGATCATATGACATCATAATCAACTATGCGATGTGTAGGATGACGTCAAATTCAATTACAGCGTGAATGGCTCGATTTATTCCCTCTAACTCTTAATAGTCCGCCATGCTATACGAATTGAATATCTTTACTATTTAATAAACATTATGTTGAATATTTCGCAACTGATTTGCCTGGGGGCTGTTTATGCCTATTCCACAGCTTACTTTGCATAATTTTCTGGAAATCGATAGCCAGCGAGTTCAGAGATCGATTGATCCCAAAACAGTCGAAGTGTGGGTGGAGCTTAGATATAGATGGACGGGGCGTAACTAAAACTGTAAAAGTCCCTTCGGCTAGCAGAATAATTGTGAAATATGCATTGATTTTGAGTGATTACTTTTTACTTTATCATATTGTGACGTACTATGTAATATCCATGATGTTTGATTGTGACGTCAGCATACATATGACGTAATTGATGATAACGTAATATACTGGAGTGTCATACCAGATCTCTAGATTGTCTTGGTCAGTCACAACATGTCTGCAGTAGTAGATTGTTAGCAACAATTCTTGAGCTTTTGACATCTATTGACATAATGGAGGAATCTAGTTCTCGATATGCCCCTCCCATCTCTAGCTAGGTTCCACCTACATTTCGCCAGAGTTGAGATCTCTCTCTCTCCCTCTCTCTCTCTCTCTCTCCCTCCCTCTCTCTCTCTCTCTATCTCTCTGTCTCTCTCTCTCTCTCTCTCTCTCTCTCTTTCTCTCTCTCTCTCTCTCTCTCTCTCTCTCTCTCTCTCTCTCTCTCCCTCTCTCTCCAACTTCCTGCGTTCTGCCCACCGTCATAACCTTTTACTTATCTTGATGGAACATGAGCATCCATTCATCTGACCACAGCTGCAGCTTATATAAGTCGGGCAGCAGCTCGTGTTGGTCTTTCTCATGCCTAATTAGTCGATAACTCCTTAGGTCATCAGCATACATCTATAAGTCGAACATGCCACGTCGTTGATAAATAGTACAAATAATACTTGTCCCAACACACTACCATGCAGAATCCCACTTGCAAGTGTCATCCATGCTGTAGCTGTGCCGTTTACTATGACGCTTTGTTTTCGCTCAGGCAAGAACAATCTTATCCATTCAAGGAGATTGCAGACTACACCGAATCACTTAAGTGGTTGCAGTAGTCGTTTTATAAGGAACTGCATCAAAGTCCTACATATTGCTGCCTGTATCTAGTTGGTCAGTTGATGTGTCTAGCACCTTTAATATCTAACTGCAGTGATGCCGATCTCTAACTTATAAGTCTAGCAGTACATACTGTTCATTTCTATGTGATTTATAATATGGTCACGGGCTATGGTCGCAAGCATCTTGCAATGTATGCATGTGAGGCTGGCCGGTCTATAAATGCTCACACGTTTCTAGATGCTCTTCTTAGAGATTGCTGTAATATTTGCCGTCTTCCAGTCTTCCGGTATCCTCCCGGTCTCTATCACAGTGCTGACTATTAATGCCGGTGGCTTAGATATTACCTCGCTCATCTCTTGGAGCAATCTTGGAAGTACTCCATCTGACCCGATTCTGAAAGTTTCTTCCTTACTGTTTCTACCGTGGCTGGAATCTCATCTAGTGGTGCAGAATAAGATCTAACAGGTACGTCTGGGACCTCAGTATGCGGTTCTCTCGTGCACACACTAGAGAAAACTGTGAAACTGAACTTCATTTTGGAAAAAGAATTATCTAACGACTTAAAGGAGCTCCATTGCACGAAACCTAGAAAGGAAAAGGATATCCCCCTGAATAATAAATAAGGAATTGATTACAAAACACACTATTGATATAATAACTCGGTTATGATGCAACTGCAAAGAACCGATAGATTAATTCATCAAGAAATTGGGATACATATGTCTGAAATCAGGAATCAATTTGGTAAACCAAACCCTTTCCCTTGAGACGTGCCACATATTCGTATTGTTTAGCACAATCAGACTTAATCCTTGTAGATGTACGAATCGTATGTCTTTACCACTCAATAAATGTTCTGGTGAATAGTTTGAAACTAAAAATTACGAAGTCCGTCAGGAAAGTTGAAACGTGCACCAGAATAGCGGCTCTGGTGGTAATAGTTATATTCTTCTATACGGATTGGATGCCTTTGGTGAATTTACAATTTGATGCATGTTCAAACAGCAACAGCTCCCAGTCAAATTATTTACACAATATTCATTTACAAAATATTCAACAACTTACGTGGATAATAAAGAGATTCAAAATATAGAAATTGGTATTCAGGGTTCAAATTACACACAACGATTCCAACACCCGTACAACGTGGGCGTGGCTTAGCCATAAAGGGGCGGGGCATTTCAACTATGTCTGTGTTTGGGATCGATCGATCCCTGAACTCACCGACTATCAATTTGCAGGAAACTCTACAGGTTCCACTCGGAGCCAGCAAATACAAAGCCAGGAGAGGACATCATTGCATAAATCTGCTAAGCGTGCTACGAGGTGATCGCAAGAAAGTAGGACTAGGTATGCTCTAAGTCAAGAATGGACCCGAGGAAGCTAAGGATTTCGGCTGAGGACAGACCAAAGTAGGCAAAAGCGAAGAAGGACTGTTTTCAGCTGTGGGATGTTTCCACTACTACAGCTGCAAAATACAGTAATCATACATAGAAACTAATTTGGCTGGATGTTGTTGTTGCCATAGCGCACAGTCAAATTAGTTTCAAAATATTCAACAGCATGTTTAATAAATGGTAAAGACATACAATTCGTACAACAACGCTTTAGTCCGTCATCAATTATGCATTCGTAACAAACTTATGTACGTCATTGAATATGACGTCATCATACGCGCAACGTAGTTGAATATGACGTCATACGATGGATGGATAAACTGGAAAGCTTAATTTGGGCGGGGTGGGGGTGTGTGTACACATTTTGGCACAACAAAAGAGTATTTAACAACATTGTTAAAAAAAAACCCCCATTTTTGACGTCACGGCGGCCCGATTAAAAAATATGTTAAGAACGCTGGTATTGGAGAAATTCGTCCTAGAGTATTTAAAGCTCGTGTAAAGGGATAATTTTCAATTCTTTTGATACTAGTGATAGAAATGGGACCTCGTCCAGGATCCTTTATTTTGTTAACCTTTTCATACGGTTCACATTTCACATTTTATTCTCTCCGGCTTTACATAAAGTATATGTGGGATATGCTATGCAAATATCTTGAAAAAGAAATGTTCACGATGTTTAATGAATGCGATTTGAACTGTGCAAATATAGGAGATGTGTTAATCTAACATAGCTGCAGAGTGTATATTCGTTCTAAATACGTTATACATATACAATCTTCAGTTAGATACTGGTTACAAAGATTTAGTTCGATGTTTACGTGGCGAAAATTTATATAGTACTTTATTTTCTATTAATTAGTTCGAACGAACAAAGTAAAGCATATATTATGACGTCATCGTGGTTGTCCCCAATGTTTCTGTCAGTGTTTGTGATTAGTGGTGTGGCATTAGACGCGGTGTGCCCGGAGGGATGTATGTGCGACTTCGACGATGGAACAGTGACTAAGTGTTATGGGGTGAAAGCCTTCCCCACGAGCCTTCCGACAAGGACGATTGAACTATACATAACAGAGATGCAAAGAGATGCAATACCGGCTAATGCTTTCAATGGTCTGCCGAATCTAGAATTTGTGGAATTTCATACCAGCAATATTTCCATCATTCGCTCATACTCATTCTCCAGATTTACACAATTACGAAGAATCCGGTTTTCTGGTAATACCATAGGCGTGATTGAAACAAACGCTTTTGCAAATTTAAAAAATCTTGACCGTATTGACTTTTTCTTGAATGATATAACCTATATTAAAAGTGGAGGATTTTCTAATTTGCAAAATATCAGCATTATTAACTTATCATCGAATGACATAACCTATTTCGAGACTGGTGGGTATTCTTATTTTACAAATATCAAGACTATTACCTTTCCATCGAATACGATACGTTATTTCGAAACTGGTGCATTTTCTGATTTCCAAAAGATCAGCTTTATTGACTTTTCTTATAATAGCATAAACTATTTTGGCGAACTCTCCGTACATAACATCGGCCTAGATAAAAACGGACTCAGCATAATCGGTAACACGTTTGGAGAATTCGTACCGGGAACTATAGAGCCATTATTCGCTCAAGGTCAAATCAAATTCCAGTACAACACGTTTGTGTGCGATTGCTCTGTGAATTGGATGATTACCAGCCAGGAGTTGATGAACATTCTGAGTAGTAACTCGTGCTTTTTTCCAATGGAACCAGAGAGACAATACTTGGACATGCTGACAGAGGATGCCATAGGACCGTGCAATGAAACAGCGACTACAGGTACACATCAGACAATGACAAGTAATCATCCCAACATCAATGACACCAGCACTAAGAGCGGCGACGATACATATATTATGAGCATCATAACTTCCGGTGAATCACGGACTAAAGCTAACATCAACGCGTTGATTATCTTCGGAACATTGGTGTTTTATATCCTGCTCGAATCGCTGTAATTCCATTCTCCTGAAGATACCAATTTTGCTAGAGAAAACAGTTACAGTAATCATAAAACACGGACGCACACCACCCAGATCAACTTCATTTATAATTAGCCAGAATAAAACATGTCTAAGGCACGCACACACAGACCCACACATCCCCACACAGACCTACACAGACCCATACAGACCTAAACAAACCCACACAGACCCGCACAGACCCAAACAGACGCACACAGACCCGTACAGACCCATACAGACCTACACAAACCCACACAGACCCACACAGACCCCCCCCCCCGCCCCCCACCTCACCACACATACATACATGCACGCACGCACGCACGCACGCACGCACGCACGCACGCACGTACGCACGCACGCACGCACGCATGCACGCACACACACACACACACACATATATACACACACACACACACCCACTCACCCACCCACCCACCCACCCACACACACACACACACACACACACACACACACACGCGCGCGCAAACACGCACGCACACACAGGCACACACTGGCCCACACATACCTACACAGACCCACACAGATCCCCCTCAACACACCTCCCCCCCCCCCACAGCACACACACACACACACAAACGCGCACCCACATCTCTATCTCTCTCTCTCTCTCTCTCTCTTCTCTCTCTCTCTCTCTCTCTCTCTCTCTCTCTCTCTCTCTCTCTCTCTTTATATAAATATGTTAGGGGTGTGCATTTGGAGCAACACCAGTACACGTGTACACGTTAGTTTTAACGAACGTGTACACGTATTTAGGATTTTCCTGCAAAAAATGTAGTATTAATTTGATATCTATTTAGCCTATTATTAAATGTAGAGGCTGTATTATTGTGGGTTTTTGGAAATTAAAGTAACGATTTATTAACTTCCCCTCTCCACCACAGTCGCGTTGTGTCAACAGCTCCTTTAAGCGCCCAAAGTGATACTCATTTTCATTTTAAAAATACTAAATATTAAGTTTTTGTACTCAGTTACGGAGTACAAAAATTTAATATTTAGTATTCGGTTAATCAAAATGAGTAGGACTTTGGGCGCATAGAGGCGCGGTTGACCCAAGGTGGGTGTGGATGGGGAGGGGGAGTTAATAAATTGTTATTTTATTTTCCAACACCACCCTATTACACCCCTCTACACTTAATAATAGGCTAAATAGAGACGATATTAATACCGCATGTTTGCAACAGAATGACAAATATGTGTACACGTGTACTGGTATTGCTTCAAACGCACACACCTAGATACGATGTAGGTAGAAAATTGAGTCTAGTCCTAAGTTACAATATTCTAATGAGACTTCCAGCACGTGTACTGGTATTGCATCAAATGGCCACCCCTAATATATATATATATATATATATATATATATATATATATATATATATATATATATATATATATATATATATATATATATATATATATATATATATATATATATATATATATATATATATATATATATATATATATATATATATATATATATATATATATATATACATATATATATATATATATATATATATATATATATATATATATATACATATATATATATATATATATATATATATATATATATATATATATATATATATATATATATATATATATATATATATATATATATATATATATATATATATATATATATACACACACACTCCCAGCAAAAGCAGTTTCAAAATATTCGAAAACATAATTATTAAATTGTACATTATTGTAGTTTATTGTCTTGTTGTGTTCATAAAATCATACTTTCTAAGTAATCATTATAACAGAATACATTTCGCAAAAATACACTATCAGAATCGTACTGCTGTTACAATTTGACCCCACTCTGAATAGCAGTTTCCGGGCTATTCCGTAACAAACTGCGTTGTGTTAAAATTTGTTATAAATCATATTAGTAGAACCGTGAATTAAGATAAATAATAGGATCCATGAACATATGGGCACTAAATCTATGCATGCACTTCGTAACACTTTCACTGCTGAATTCCCTATATCTCATTTTCAAGGCAACCATGATGCAGAAACACTGTTGAGTATTTAAGCAGCAACGTCTTCCAGACAAATTCATTTCAAAATATCCAATAAGATAAGTTTTATGTTGTAATGAATATACGTTTTCCGGCGGTAACATGGGTACAATTTGTGCCAGACTTGGCTATAACTTTGATGGTATATTTAGCATTATTTCCGCGGTATATACGTACTGATATGACTAATGTGCAAAGTGTCTATGGATTCTTAGTATAACTATTTAACCCTCAAATGTGTTCAAGAAAATTCCAATGGTCGCAGAGAAAAGGTAGATTCGCAGGCCAATAGAAGATTAGTTATAAAAAATTACCACTGGAATAAGCGGCCCTCTTAGCGATCCGGTACATTAAAAAAAAAATGGTCTTCAATTGGTCTGCAAATTGATATTTCTTAAGACCACTACAGAAACAGTTTTTTTGGTCGACTTGAACGTTTAATGGTCATAATCCTTCCACGGGCATGGCTGTTGCTGCATCGCTTCGGCTCGTGGTCTAGGTATTTTCTACCAGGCTCAACGCTAAGACGGATAGAATATATTTGCGTATTTTAAGCACGGTATTAAAGTTAAACAATATGGTAGATGCAAAAGTTTCAGGATCCTGGGACCAACTAAAAGACGACGGCCCATTCTTCCTTAAGTCGTAAGTACAATTAAACCAGTTTTGACGACCACCTAACTTAATGTACCGTTCCAGTTTATTCGTTCATCATATGGCATCATAATTAACTACGTGACTTGTAGGATGACGTCATAATCAATGGCATCGTGAATGACGTAGATAAGTCCAAAAGCATAATATAATTGAAGACACACTACGCGTTGTTGTACGAATTGTATGTTTTTATTATTTAAAAACCATCCTGTTTAATATTTTGAAACTAATTTGACTGGGCGCTGTTGCTGCCACAGGCAGCAACAACACCCAGTCAAATTAGTTTCAAAATATTCAACGGCGTACCTGTATAGTTTTCTGGAAATTAATAGCCAGGTAGTTCAGGAACCAAGTGATCTCAATACGGGTGAAGCGTGAGTGGAGCGTAGCTAGATATGGGCGGGGCCTAGCTAAAACTGGAACGGTCCATAACAAGCATAGTTCAAATTTTATCTAACACATGTCATTTTCAAATTATATCTAACACATGTCATTTTCAAATTATATTTAACACATGTCATTTTCAAATTATATTTAACACATGTTATTTTCAAATTATATTTAACACGTCATTTTCAAATTATATCTAACACATGTCATTTTCAAATTATATTTAACACATGTCATTTTCAAATTATTTTTAACACATGTCATTTACAAATTATATTTAACACATGTCATTTTCAAATTATATTTAACACATGTCATTTTCAAATTATATTTAACACATGTTATTTTCAAATTATATTTAACACGTCATTTTCAAATTATATCTAACACATGTCATTTTCAAATTATATTTAACACATGTAATTTTCAAATATATATTTAACACATGTCATTTACAAATTACATTTAACACATGTCATTTTCAAATTATATTTAACACATGCCATTTTCAAATTATATTTAACACATGTCGTTTTCAAATTATATTTAACACATGCCATTTTCAAATTATATTTACCGCATGCCATTTTCAAATTATATTTAACACATGCGATGTTCAAATTATATTTAACACATGTCATTTTCAAAATATATTTAACACATGTCATTTTCAAATTATATTTAACACATGCCATTTTCAAAATATATTTAACACGTCATTTTCAGATTATATTTAACACGTTATTTTCAAATTATATTTAACACATGCCATTTTCAAATTATATTTAACACGTCATTTTCAAATTATATTTAACACGTCATTTTCGAATTATATTTAAGACATGTCATTTTCAAATTATATTCAACACATGTTATTTTCAAATTATATTTAACACATGTCATTTTCAAAATATATTTAACACATGTCATTTTCAAATTATATTTAACACGTTATTTTCAAATTATATTTAACACATGCCATTTTCAAATTATATTTAACACGTCATTTTCAAATTATATTTAACACATGTCATTTTCGAATTATATTTAACACATGTCATTTTCAAATTATATTCAACACATGTTATTTTCAAATTATATTTAACACGTCATTTTCAAATTATCTTTAACACATGTCATTTTCACATTATATTTAACACATGTCGTTTTCAAATTATATTTAACACATGCCATTTTCAAATTATATTTACCCCATGTCATTTTCAAATTATATTTAACACATGCGATTTTCAAATTATGAACGCAAAACCCAGCATGGGTGTCGTCGGTTTGCGTTAACAGATGCTATTGCACATAATGCAATGCGATTAGGGTAACAGCTTTAACCACCTACTTTCCATTCTCCATACACCACATATATAAGATAACTTTAATAGTAAGGTGGTCTTGTCTATTCTCGCGGTACTTACGACAATTAATATCACAATACAATTAATTAATCTTCCCTAATCGAAATATTATTGGGATATAAATATCAATCCTATTTCCCCAATTGTTCACAAAATAGAATCTGATTTTGTACATAGGAAAGTTTTTATATCATCTCGGGAAAACACCAGGGTATGTGGTCGTATTTCAGCGAGGCTGGCCAATATTCTCGCGATAAACTTAAAATATTATCTACGGTGGACCAGCGTAGTTAAAGCGCAAAGAAAATATCAAAATTACTTTCCAGGTTAACTGTCCTTTACAAAATGCTATTATTTATTTGAAAATAGGTCAAAATCTTGATTCTCTCATACCGTATGCAGGAGGTCATGTCATAGTTTGTCTGTAAAGAAGCGTTATCGGGGGAAACCCCTACAATGATTACCTATTGACGTGTAATGATGTAGCGACTTTCTGACGACTTTCTGAGCTTGTTATAAATGGCGACCCTTGTTTTTTCCATACACTATGATCGTCCAACAACCAGGCGGAGTCGATGATTATGGGACTTGATGATGTCGCTGACGTAAACAACTTAGCAGACGATGTGTTTCACCCAATTCAGTCAGCTAGAAGTTTTATATATTGGGTTTTTGTGAGATAGTGATGCGTTTTGGAAGTAGGGTTCATGCGCGTATATTATAATGTTGACAGTATTTTATACATTGTAGTTTGCTGTTTTACTCACTAATAAGCGAGGCATTTTTAGAAAAAAGTTGTTTGCGAGCATCTTCGACTTCCTGGGTACGGTGTCGTCATGGGAAACAGAGGGGAACCGGGCATTGGGTTTTATTTATAGCACAAAATCATATTGCCGCGAGAATGTGAAACCCGCGAGAATATGGAACCCGCGAGAATATGGAACCTGCGAGAATATGGGACGGGAGTATAACAATATTACAATTAGGAATAATGTGCAAATGGTCTACAAATATCAACAATGATAATAGAAATTATTGAAATAATTTGAATGCACTCGAGGGAGATGCCGACTCACGCCTTTGCGCTCTGCCGTTACACTTCGCTTAGTGACCCACGTGGTATAGTTGGTCCGTTCACCTCAAATCAATCATAAGCTGTGGAAATATGAAGGCATGGGATAAATCTGATGATTCTACGTTCTTGCATTCCGGAGTTATGGCCAGCAAGAAAGAGCTCGTACGAGCTATGATCTAGGATGTTCCACAACATCTAGAAAATTTAAAATTTAAAGGTAGGCGCCTTTTAAAAAACCAGCAAGACAGTAAATCAAAATCGGACTTCCTAGTGACGTAGAGAGCGGACCATAATATACAAATTCTTGTGTTTTATCGAGATCCGTTCATCAGTAACGGCGGAGTAGCGCAAAAGGGAGGGGCTGTCTACAAAACCCCAGCAGTGCAGTAAATTGAGAATCTGGTACTGTGATCGTGTCACGAGTGTCACGCAGAAAATCACCCTCAAGATTTATGGAGATCCGTTCAAGTAGCGATTTTAAAAGTTATTGTTGGAGCGCCTTACTAAAAACCAACAGGGCAGTGAATCGAAAACGTGGACCATTCATGATATGAAGAGTTACCCATAGAATATCCATCTCAAGCCTTATTTAAATCTGTTCATTAATAAAGGAGTAATAGCGATTAAAATAATTGAGGGTAGTGCGCCCTACTAAAAAGGAGTTGGGCAGTGCATCTAAAAGTTCGGCCCTATCCTGATGTGAAGAGTTACCCATATACTACCGTTTTATCGAGATCACACCAATGTGATGAATGAAAAATTGGGCTCCAAAATGATGTTGGTAGTTACCCCTAGAATACCCCGTCAAGTGTTATCAAGATACATTCATCATTCACGGAGAAGTGGTGATTTTAATATGTAACGGTGGCGCGTCCTATTAAACACCAGCAGGGCAGTGAAACGAGAATCGGTCTCAGTACTGATGTTGCTACTTTCCCTTAGAATAGGTATGTGAAGCTGAAGCGAGACCGAATGAAAACTGAATGACAGACAAACGGACAGACAGACAGATATACATACAGACAGGCAGGCAGGCAGGCAGGCAGGCAGACAGACAGACAGACATGCAGGCAGGCAGGCAGGCAGGCAGGCGGGCAGGCAGGCAGGCAGGCAGGCAGGACAGGCAGGCAGGCAGGCAGGCAGGCAGGACAGGACGGCAGGCAGGCAGGCAGGCAGGCGGGCAGGCAGACAGACAGCATGACAGACAGACAGACAGACAGACAGACAGACAGACAGACAGACATACAGACAGACAGACAGACAGACATACAGACATACAGACAGACAGACAGACAGACAGACAGACAGACAGACAGACAGACAGACAGACAGACAGACAGACAGACAGACAGAGGAGACTTGGTAAATAATAGTCAAGCAATCAATTAATCATTCAATTACACAAATAATCATTCACCAAATCGGTTATTCATTTCATTAGTTAAACTGAGAAATGATTAGTCCAGCAATAAATCAATCACAGGAGCGATCAACCAATTGCCCAGCAATTGCCAGCTTGTCGGGTCAAACAATCAATCAGTCAATAGGTGTCATCAGTCACTCAATCAAATCAATGAATCAAACACCCAAATCACTTGATCGATAACTTAATCATCTACATAAATTAGTCACTCAATCAAATTAATGCATCAAACACCGAATCACACAATCGATAACTGTATCAATCATTCACTAATTTATTTACTAAATAAATGAATCACTCACTCAATGAACCAATCAATCAGTGAATTGATAATGATCATGACCAGTCCATCCATCATCAACTATCTCCATCAATCAACCAGGCAATCAATTTATTTTTTATCAATCAACCTACTAATCAAGTATTGGCCGCCCTGCCCTGTACGTTGTATTATTTTCTCCTCCAAACACCCCCCCACCCTCCCTTATTCCAGTACGCTTTCAAGTCATATTACCTCTAGAAATGCAGGCCGCACACTGCGAGGCCATCTGAATCTCAAAAATCTTTCCATGGTAGGACGTGTGCGTTCCTTCCCATCAAGCAACATGTTAAAGCATGATGCCAAACTGATATTACCGCTAGAAATCTAGTGTCCCGCCTTGAGAGGCTGAGACCAGCTACGTTTTTTTAATTTACTGGTTGCGAACAGTGTGCTCTCTTTCCTACCACATATACACATATTCAACTAGAAATTCAACTAATATTACTCTCAGACATGTGTGGATATCGCTGGTAGAATCTAAAACTTCCCCAGCCATGGTAGCAAGAACACTGAACACCTGCTGCTCCTACCTGTGGTATGTGCCAACATTCAAGTTTCTTTATTTTTCGAAGGCGTCTTACGACAGCATGTGAGGGTAATTACTTTCTCGCTGCAACCACCCCTGCCCCTACACAATTCCTGGCCGCCACTCGCCCTCAGCCCCGTCGTGAGACCTGAATATGGAACAACAAATATGAACCTATTGAATCATAAGTATAAAAATAAACATTTACATCAAATTTAACCCATCTTGGGTCAAGCCAATGATGCCATTTGGGCCTGAAAATTGGCATCATTGGCTCGATAATCGAGTCAGTCATTCCAGTGGTCTGTATTTCAAAGGTGCTATTCTCTTTGTCTGCAAATGGAAATTGGCATAGCAAAAATCGGGCCTATGTTGACCATTACCATGTGATAGTCAAATCGCCCAAAACGGCATCTGCAGCGCTGGTCCGGAACGGGCATTTGCAGGAAAACAGAAATCGATGTTTGTAAATTTCAGCAGTGAATTCCCTTTGTTCCATTTCTGCTACACAATTCTACTTGTATATCGGATTGTAAAACACTGAATAAACCTTTCCAGTTTTAGCTATTCCCTGCCCATCCATAGTTAAGCTCGGCTTACGCATCGCCAGGGTGGGGATCAATCAATCTGACTATCAATTTCCAGAAAATTATACAGGTAAGCTAATGGATATATATATTATGGCTTATCACACACACCTATGGCAGCAACAGCATCCAATCAAATTAGTTTCAAAATATTCAACATAATGTTTATTAAACAGTAAAGCCATGCAATTCGTACAACGTGTCATACTATTACGCGTCTAAAATGGTTCCAAAATATTCAACAGCTTACCTGTAGGATTACTTTTATACCACATTGCCAAACTTTAGCTGGCGCCTCTATGACTGAGGTATATACCGAGGCAGACACACCAGGGTTTTTCTGATTGGTTGAAAAGTAAATCATGACAGCCATCATAGGGTGTAGAAATGTACCAACATTAAACTACTAAATCCTGAATATCTTTCCTTAGCGGCGTGATAAAAAGCTTAAAATTACCCGGATAGTTTATGACCGGCGTGTTAGATCACCTGAATATCTATCAAGAGATGGGATTAGTTATCCTTTAAGCATGTGATTTTAACGGAATTGTGATAATGAATTATTCACGCAGCACGAGACTCATCCATTACCCACGTCAATCACGCACACAAGAATTAAAGAGAGACATCATTTTGTAACCAATTAGATTATGTTAACACTGAATACGAAAGACCAATAAAAAGTCAATTTTATAAATATTATCGTGCATGTTAAATACTTCGAAAGTAATTTGACTGAGAGTTGGTGCTACAAACAACAGCACCATCTTGCAGTCACATTAGTTTCAAAATATTGGACAGTTTACAGACAGAGTGCCATTTATCATAAGCAATTTAGTGGGAATAGAACAAAACGGAAATGTGGACTTATGTAAAATGGGTCTGGGTTTTAACCCTTTAAACCACAAATTTGGTCAACATATTTATAATTTTCTCATGGAATTTGCACACAAAGGAAGATTATTTTTGAGAATTTACCAAGAGTGTCTGGTTTCGTTACTTTAGAATATCCTTAGTTCAGTACTGGCTACATTATAGCTAGAGTACGGGTCTCAAAGCTCTCAACTCGGCCATAACATACAACAATGGAGGTATCCGATCGGTTACTCAAGCATATGACCCCACAATTAAGACGTCACGTGCAGGCTGACGTCACGCTTATAATGACGTATTATAAACTCTGTTACGAAGCTCGAAACGGTACATCAAGTTTGTCTTTGTGAAATTTATAATTAACCAAGAATTGTATTGAATATTTTGAAACTAATTTGACTTGGCACAACAACAGCACTTCGTCAAATTAGTTTCGAAATATTCAGCAGCGTACCTGTATAGTTACTTTTAAATTGAGATTCTGGAAATTCAAGATTCAATGTATATAAATAAATGGATTCAAAAGCGCATAGAAATTTGCTGGAGCTTAGCTAGAATTGACATTTAATTTTGAGTTATGCCCCGCCATCTCTAGATAACCTCTACCCACACCTGGCCTAATCTGCAGATGAGAAGACGTCATAACTCTCTTAGCACAGCAGAACAGCCGCCCATCCGGCTGGCATTCTACTGATAGGTTGTCGATTATTTTGAAATGAATTTGACGGCAACAGCTCACAATCAAATTAATTTTAAAAATACAACATAAGCGTTATTAAAACGTCAATGATTTTAGTCTTTTTAATATTTTTGGCTCAAAGGTTTAACAATGAATGCTTAATACATCTAGAATGGCCTTGAACTATTATCAACTGAGTTGAAAAGTATCACTTTGCACGAGGTTGATAATAGTGATATTGAATGGAACCGTGTTTGAGACTCTAATGGACCTTTCCGGTTTTAGCTATACCCCGCCCATCTCTAGCTAAGCTCCACCCACACCTCGCTCGTGTTGGGATCGATCAATCGCAGAACACCATGACTATCAATTTCCCATAAACTACACAGGTAAGCTGTCTAATATTTTCAAACTAATTTGACTGGATGCTGTTGCCGCCATAGCGCACACTCAAATTAGTTTCAAAATATTCAATGGCATGTTTATTAAATAGCAAAGAATTACAAAAGACATACAATTAATACAACGTGTCGGACTATTTGAGATTTGATGACGGTCTATATGGAGCCCTTTGTGACGTAATGATTGTCACGTCATCAAACACGCGCTGAGCTGATTATGACGTCATACGAGATCAGCTGATGGATGGATACTCTGGAAAGTGAATTATCATATAAGTTGAAATTTAGACATATTTTACAGTAAGATCGCTCTGAAACCTCAGTTGCATATAATCGCCAATGGTGGGTAATCACAACCCTGACAACTAGCACAGTGGACTCTTATGCCGACAAAACATTGTCCTTGTACTTTGAAGCATGAGCATGCACTAATCACAGTGTATGTATCTAGATAACTAACACTATACTTCATTCGACAATGTATCTTATAGTCTATGGGACGTCATAAGCGTTATTATTACGTCATGGCGTACGTCACTAGCGCTCGCTTTCCAATGCTGCGCGGACAACCGTATTTTGATTGGTCAATATAACATTACTTTCCCACGCTAACAACCAATAGAACTCCATTATTAACTGGGTTCATATTTCTAGAAAAAAACATTTGGTTATACAAGTTATGGAATGGTGCTTGAATTCAAAACAGAACCGTTAATATTTATAATAATAAGAATACCCAATTTCGAAATACATGGCATACGGCATCGAAAATGAAATACGCGAAAATAGTATTGTTGTATGTTGTGTTAATTCCAGATTTTTGACACACTGCCCAGAGCACATGAAGTTGTTCTCAAGGATCGACAGTCTTGATGATGTGGAAGAGATTAAGCGCTTAGGTGGGCTGGACTTTATTCGACTGGGCGAACTTATAACTGGTAAAGTGTCTATCCCGGAATGGTGTGCTCAGCTAGCCAAACTCCATAAGCCGTTAGGTGTTACTGCCAGCCATTTTAAGGTATGGAATAATTTTGTGCATATACCCGATATGCCTATCAAACTATATATCACTTTGTCCTTTTAATGACCGTATTTGATTAAAAAACTTAGAATAGTATTAACGGTGTATATTCACAATAGAATGCTTGAATATAAAATTGTTAAAATTGTATTCTTTTATAGGCTTAAATTATGTGTCTATATGTAATGAAACGAAATAAATCTTAGCATATGATGATTTCATTCCATATAAATTAATATAATTCTTGAAGTTGCGAAATTGAAATAGAGGCTCGTGACAGAGCGGATTGTGGCCAAGAGGTGTATCATTAACTCTAGCCAAATATCACAGGTTTTATGCTCCTTAAAAAAAGAATAACTAGAATTAGTATATGCCTGTATATACATGTATTAGTCAATGAAATGGCTGCATTACTACCACGTGACCGTTCAATAAATAGTGTTATTTGGCTCTGAAAAAGTGTTATTGGACTCTCGAGGCTATTTATCACGTCATACGAATTTTAGGTCACCGTGGTTTAAGACGTCATTGTATCATAATTGTTACAGATTCAGATTCAGATTATTTATTGCCACAAAATCTTTTTCATGAAGATATAGCCAAACATGAAGGATACGCAGACCATATACAGATTACAAGACACACAGTACGAATAGTGAACAGTTGTGATATAAAAAGAAAATCCAAATATATTAAATAATTAAATAAATATATGTAGTCTGCGGTTTGATTGACAGACTAGTATATTATGCTAAGACATATGTTACTTGTGGACCGACACTTAGTGTATTTTTAAGGCATTTTGCCTTTTAATGGTGCATTTTAAAACATAGTTCAATACCGCTTTACAAACCTCAGTGTCCCCCTTATTATACGACATTAAGAATAAAAAAATGTCATCTAAGCTAATATTAGAGATATCTACAAATGAGTTGAGGGAATTAAATAGAGTCAGTCTTTCGATTTCATGGAATGGGAAGTGAGCAATGAACTGCTTCTCGTCTTCAACAATTCCAACAGTGCAAAGTAAGCACACTTTTTTCTCTACTGGAGTTTTGGGGACAGTACGCCTACCCACTTCTATCTCGAGGTTATGCGCACTGACTCTGAGGTTGGCAAAATCCGTAAGCATATAACAGTCTACATTAACTAGTAGATAGTTTTCAATATTGAAGTCCTGTAAGTACGAAGTTTAGATCCCTGTTGGAATTTCCCAACAGTTCTATAGCATCCCTGTTTATATGGAGAAGCCAGGTCGATTTGTACCACGTTTTCATGGCATCATTTAGTATTCTGGAAGACTCATTTTTATTTATGTTGGTTTGATTGTTCCAAATTTCTTGAAGGTAAAAACTTGTCCATAGATTTGTTACATGTGTTGACCAATTTGTTTCACCTAACGAGGCACAAGAATGCATATCGGCATGATGAACTTATCATCTCAGAGTCAATGTCACATAACCTCATCCAGAACCTCACTACTTGGGACAAGAGAGGTATTATTATGGCAGACTGCCCAGGTTCACCCCTCACAGCGGCATTCGTAGTTTTCCTGCTAACTCCTAGTATATATTTACAAAAATTGATAAGGACTTTCTCAACAGGTACCAGTCTCCTAACTTCATAAAGGTTGTGTTCATTGATACCTTCCATATAGAAAGGTGGGCAAAGTTCTGCACAACATGACAATATTGGTAGAATAAGAGAATGGAATAGGCTAAACGCCATTAAGACATTGTTTCTTACATTGGTCGATTTAAGTTTGAACAGTGCTTTCTTAGCCTGTTCAGCCAATATTGCACAGGCAACCCTGAAGTTACCAGAGGGAGGAAATAAAATACCAAGATAGCAATAGGCTTTTGCAACCTCAATAAGTGAACCTCTATAGGTAAATGAATGCATGTATTTCTTGATGAGATGGCCACCTTTATTGAAGACGATTATCTTAGTCTTGCTTAGATTGACAGGTAGATTCCATCTGCCGCAGTAGAAGCCCAATTTGTTTAAGGCATTTTTAGGCCATCCGGAGTTTCTGACAATATTGCTGGATCATTTGCATACATTAGGCAATTTAGAGAGGCTTTAGTTAGATGGATAGGATCACAGGTACTGTAAAAAATATCAGGTAAGTCGTGAAGAAAAAAGTTGAATAGAAGTTGGCTGAGTACACAACCTTGTTTAACACCAACAGAAGAGGAGAAGCCATTACTATATCCATCGTTAAATTTGACTGCATATTGCACATTAGAGTACATACTCTCAATAACTTTAAAGAAATTATTGTCAATGACAGCATGCAGCAACTTATACAAAAGCTTCTTTCTAGAGATAGTGTCAAAGGCTCACTTAAAATCTACAAAGTAGCAAAGATGTTTCTTTTATTTACTGCATTCGCATATTTATCTATGATCGTTTTTAACGAGAATATGCGATCTTCAGTTCTAGACTTTTTTCTGTAGCCAATTTGGCATTGAGGGACTAATTTATTTACTTCAGTAAATTTAGCCACTCTGTGTTGTAAAACACTACAGAATAGTTTGCATGACTTACTACTCACCGATATACCCCTATAGGTGTCAGGATTTGACGCATCCCCTTTCTTGTGTTTAGGAGATAAAAGATTACATCACGCAAACATAGTATTACTCAATGCAGTATTACGTCACAAATGAATCGCTAACTCGTAGCATTTGCGCTGTACTTTTGGTAAATAGTAAATTCAACGAGATTGTTGCTTTAATTCATTATATAGGCGTCTCGTCCAATACTGATTTTTAAACACAACGTGGACTCGTACAATAAAAATCCATATTGTACTCGGAAATGTTAAATAACCCAATACTAACACTCCCAAGCTCCTCATCAATAACACAGACATTCCGCGCAAACAAATTCAACTACATATTCGCCGATCTTTTGGACGTCGATGTATCCTGGAACAGCAACAGATTGGCAAAAACGTAGGTGTTTTCTGAAGAATAAAACTGTTTATTCTAATTAAATTTCTAAAGGTACTATACGCGGTAGTCATTCTCGCATGCATAACAGATTTCAATCTAATCTAGACAAAGATACACACACCAAAACTCGGCAAGTTGACTAGGTTACATTAAGCGAATTATCATATTATTTACAGATAAAAAAGTACAGCAAAATTGCTTTTAAATGTAGATTTAGTCAGAGTACCGCTTAGTGGATTATACTAGGAGAATCAGTCAGTTGACCAGCCAATCACGTGTATCAGCCAGGCTGGGGTATCAGTCAGTCAGTTATATCAGCTGGTCTTGGTGAATCAGCCAGGCCAGTTTCTAAGCCCGTCTGGTGCGTTTTGAAGTTTTGTGAAACAGCCATTTTCTAACAATATGACATAGATAGTTATTGGATAGGGTTTAGAAATCGAATGCAACGGGCTCCATCTTTTTATATGTATTACTTCTTTGGTGCGATTCATTCTTTTAGAAATCGCAATCATGGACGTGGTCAACAGAAGCATCTTTTTCTAGCTATTCCCTCCCATTTTAGCTAAGCTTCACCCACGATTTTAAAGCGCATTTGAATCGATATATGCGCCATAATCCAGAATTCTCAGAATCCCAATTTCAAGCAACAATACAAGTAGGTCGTTGCATATTTTGAAACTTATTTGACATGGGGATGTTTTTCCCCATGACAGCAACAGATCCTATTCATATTAGTTTCGAAATATTCAACGTAAAGTGTATTAAACTGTAAATGTGCCACTGGCATACAATTAAACCACCAGTGACATATTCTTTTTTACGACGGAGCTTGCATCATTATGATTGTGACAAATGATAACAAGGAATGTTATGGAGGAATCCAGTTTAGGCTATGTCTCGCCCATCACTAGCTAAGCTCCACCCACACATCACCCATGTTGGGAGCGATCGATCCCTGAACCCATGGACTATCAATTTCCAGGAAACTATACAGGTAAGCTGTGAAATAATATGAAACTAATTTGACTGGGTGATGTTGCTGCCTATGGCAGCAACAGCGCCCAGTCAAATTAGTTTCAAAATATTCAACAGCATGTTTATTAAATAGTAAAAACATACAATTCGTACAACAGCGCTTAGTCCGTCATCAATTAAGCATTCGTGATGAACTTATCTACGTCATTCATGACATCATTGATTATGATGTTATCCTACACGCCACGGAGTTGATTATGACGTCATATGATTGAGGGATAAACTGGAAAGGACCATTGACTGTACAGTGAGATACTCGAGTGACCGATATTATTATTATTATTATTATTATTATTATTTATTATTATTATTATTATTATTATTATTATTATTATTATTATTATTATTATTAATATAGGACCTTGAATTAGCTCTGATCGACCTCTTTACGAGAAGGAGATTGGCACCTGATGTAGTAGAGGCATGGATGCTGACGTATAGATCTCTTGTAACTGAGATTGCGAAAGGCTTGTGATAACATCAACAAATCAGAGAGCCTCAGAACGATCACGTGGCCCATGGACTGCGACAATGCCGTACGCCTAAGACGTACCAAACATTGTGATGTCATCAACCTTTCATTTTTATAGCAATAATATAATTGTTATGGTTTGCAAAATGTGTAATACAAACCTAAATGCATACTGTGTGTAATTTTCAGTTCAATATACACTGCAACTTATACAGAACGTAGACGCTCCCATAAAGGAAATCTCTCCGTATGCTATGCTAACCAGGGGATAGCTTTTTATCATGCCAACAACGCAAGATATTCGGGCTTTCATAGCTAAATGTTGATATATTTCTACAGCCTATGACGGTTATCATGATTTACCTTTCAGCCAATTAGAAAAAATCTGCCTCGGTGTATGTGCTCAGGTGTCATCGATAGTTTGGCAATGTGGTATGAAAGTCATCATAGAGATAGCTTCCGACTATTTTGAAACTAATCTGAGTGGAAGTTGTTGCTGCCATAGGGAGCAGCAACTTCCATTCAAATTAGTTTCAAAATATTCAACGAGATGAGTATTACATAATAAAAAATGTATTGCATTGGCCCTTACATGGCATCTCACACTATCGCTTAAGGAGACCTAATTGTGGCGAGCACTGTTCAACATTTACGCCATATTACAAAGCAGACAATGGGAATTTCCATTTTTAGATATGACACGCTCATTTCTAGCTAAGCTCCACCCACACGCCGCCGTGTTGGGACTGACCGATCCCCGAATGCCATAACTATCAATTTCCTTAAAACTATATACAGGTAAGCTGTTGAATATTTTGTAACTAATTTGACTAGGCGCTGTTGCTGCCTATGGCAACAACAGCGCCCAGTCAAATTAGTTTCAAAATATTCAACAGAATATTTATTAAATAGTAAGGGCATACAATTTGTACAACAATGCATAGCCCGTCTTCAAATATGTGTGCGTGACAGGATATGGATAGTATAGTTTCTTTACACCATAATCTATCTGTGCAATACAACATTTGAAATAAGATTATCATCCTTTTAAGATATACCGACATCCTTTTAAATAGACATGTGAAGTCTAGCGTGTGGATGTCCACTCGTGGGGTGGGGGTGGGGGTGTGTGGGTGGGGGAGGGGGGGGTTGTGGGATCGTCCATGTGGGTGTGGAATGATGGCTATATTCTATTTATCTCATCATCATACTTCTGAAAGTAGTTTACACACAGCCATCTCCGTATCAATGATTTGCAATATGGCATAGATGTATTCCCGTCAACAAATTCAATAATGGAGATGGCTAATTTGTGGCTGTTACATGAATGCGTTGCACGTAATCTGGCTGTCCCCTTCTTGATTGAAATACGATGTGGAAATAGGAATTCACACCATGGAAATATACACCCATGACGAAATCTTGGTTGTATTGCCTTGATGTTATTCTATGTATATTTTAAGATCTAGCAAACAGTCGCTATAGGTAAACGGCTCTCAAGATCACTGACTTCACACAACTCAGAAGTAGAGCGATCCAATTCTATCTATGCCCCGCTCATCTATAGTTAAGCTCCACTCACGCTTTGGGCGCGTTGGGATCGATTTATCTACTTTGAACCTCGACTTCCCAGGCTCCGATTTTCAACGTAATTATTTAGGCCGATGGCAGCAACAGCGCTCACCCAAATTGGTTTCAAAATACTCAACATAATGTTTAAAAAATAGTAAATCCGTCAAATCCAGAGAAGTCGTACACTTGGCAGACTTCTCCAGGTCCATGGCGAAGAACTGTCGGATGATTATGATGGTTGCATGAACCTATATGTGGCGTAATAGCTTATGGTGTCATTACCTGAGTGACAGATTGGACTCATCCATTAGTATATGGTACTGTGGCTCGATTTACATGCCTTGATTCTAGAGAGTTTGTCTTAGATTCGAGACTGCTTGCAAGTGTCTAGCTGCTCTTAGCACTTCCATGACGAAGCTGACAAAAACCGGCCTCTGCATTGGTCTTGGGGAATATCCATTTGCAGGCCAAAGGATGAATAATTTTTGAAAATCTACCACTGGAATATCTGGCTCGATAGCCGGTCCAGTCATTTCAGTGGTAAATCTTCAAAAAGTGTCTTCTCTTAGCCGGCAAATAGACATTCAATAAGTAAATATTTTAATACGTTAAATAAATGTAGCAAATATAGCAAATGGTTAAAGTTACCCTGAAGCAATACGGGACTGCTTGCAAGTATCTGGCTGCTCTTAAAGTTATCATGAAGCAATACGGGACTGCTTGGATGTATCTGGCTGCTCTTAAAGTTATCCTGAAGCAATACGTGACTGCTTGCACGTATCTGGTTGCTCTTAAAGTTATCGGGCAGCAATGCGACGAGGACATATTTCCGTCTATTCTTATTGTTTCAGGATAACTATCAATGGATAAACTATAATGGATTGAATATATTGAGTGCCCCTGACCAACTAAAAGACAGACAATTCGTAAACTTTGCAGACATCTTCAGCTGCCTGACGAAAAATTGTTGGACAATTATGAGTGTTACGACAACCTGTATGTGGCGTAGTGCACGCAGGCACACACGCACGCACACGCACACGCACGCACGCATGTACGCACGTGCGCGCGCGCACACACCCACACCCACAGGGCGACAGGGTGCTTTTTTACACCTGGTAAATCCAATCGGTCACTCAAGTGTATGATATTATAGTGAAATATGTAACATGTAGGCTGACGTCACAATCAAAATGTCTAATGAGTGACGTAGCTAGTACCTTTACGAACTTTTAAAAGTCCGGCATGCGTACGAATTGTATGCCTTTACTTCTTATTAAACATTCAGTTGAATATTTTGAAACTAAGTTGACTGAGCGTTGATGCTGCCATATGCAGCAACGGCACCCGGCCAAATTAGTCTCAAAATATTCAACAGCTTATCTGAATAGTCCGCTGGGAATTGGGACGCATGGCGCTTAGGGTTCGGTCTATTACGACAGTGGCAATGTGTGGGCGGAGATTATCTAGGAATAGGCGGGGCATAGCTAGAAATTGATTCATCAACTATATCAAGATGGACAGATACAGTTGAGTTGCCTTCAAGATTTTGCTAGTAAAATCACCGAGCTAGTCGTTTCAGTGGCAAATTTGTTTTAAATGCTCTTCTCTTGGCCTGCAAATGAACATTCCACCAGACTACTGCAGCAGACGTATGTAGCTGGTCGGCTTCGTTATGAAAGGATTACATATGATATCTTAAGAAATCCGATCTGTCACTCAAACAGGCCACTATCATAATACTCAATTACGTCACTAGTTAGCTGATGTCATTATCAAAATTACGTAGCTCCGTCAGGAAAGTTGAAACGTCCACCAGACAGCAGCTCAGGTGATAATAGTAATATTCCCTATATGGATTGTATGTCTTTGATGAATTTATAATTTGATACATATTCAGGCAGCAACAGCTCCCAGTCAAATTATTTACAATATATTCAACCGTTTACCTGTATAATAAAAGGATCATGAGTATTGTAATTTGGGATTCAGGGTTCAAAATACACACACCGCTTCTAACACCCGTACAAAGTGGGCGGAGTTTAGCTATAAATGGGCGGGGCATCGCTTGGAATATATTTACATGTAAGTTTTTGGTACCGGCGACAGAGCCGGCTTCTAGTCAAATTAGTATCGATGTATTCACGGGCTTCCAAGTATTGAGTAATTTGAACATGAGGTGGTGGGATTTCATAAATTCCAATTAATTTCATTCCCAAGACTAGAAAGCACGAGTTGTGAGTCACTGTTGTCATCTTTCCAATCTCAGTGAATGTTTTGTTAATGAAGGGAACAGAGCTGCGTGGGCGGAGATAAGATAGACATGGGCGGGTCATGACTACAAATATATCCCTCTATTGAGTTCACTCTCTTAAACGTAATTACCGATTTCAAAAACGTCTATACAATTTTAATATTTTGATTTCGAAATGGACACTTTTTCAATAGGTCTAATTACACTGTACCAAATGTGGGTGTATGTATATCTGTCGGGTCTCGAAGAAGTATGCCATTTTTGGGTTCATACGCTAAAACACAACAGCAACATCTTTCAAATGCGTGTTTTGGATGAATCTTTCAATACCTCAGGTTCTCCTGAAGTGATTGGATAGATGTGTGTCCGTGTGGTCTGGAAGATGTGTGCCAATTTTGTGGTCGAAAGCTAAAATGCAACATTAACAGCTTTCAGCAACATTGTTTCCAAAATAGACACGTTTGACGTCACAGTGGCATGATTGAAAAATATGTCAACATCGCTGGTGTTGGACAAATCTGTCCTTGTTTGTCTTTATTAACCCCCTCTCACTCAAGATTACGTCCTTAGGCCCAGGCGCTTTATTTATTATTTTTATTTTTTATTTGACGATTTGTGATTCTTTATTAACAATAAAATAGGTAATCAACACTAACACATTTGCGCGTGAGGACGTCTTCTTCCAGGCACATGTGCATATATACATTTACGAGTAAGTTTATGCAGCAATTGTGACGAGTGTCACATGAACGAGCTCTTGTTCTTTATATTATGCGTGCGTTTTTGGCACCGCATAATAGTATTTATCATATAATATAATATAATATAAAAATAATGAACATAATAAGCGATATATGTTAATACATATCCAATCTTCTTATTGACCAGACAGAGCTGGTTGTATCGGCCAATCGCGGATAGTTATGCCAGTATGTGTAGATTGATCCGACACATGTTTAGGTACAAACACAGTGTAGCCTAGCCTAGCGTCACTGACGTTATGCACTGTTGGAGCTGAAGCTGAACTTGCTGAAGATGATGCCGTTGCTGTCGATGTTATTAAAGGTGAGCCGAGGTCCACAGTAGAGATGCGCGAAGGAGATGACGTCGGTACAGTGATAGTTGGTCGTGACCGACGTTCGCTTAATCCCTCGTCACTAGAATGCCCTGGAACGGTGCGTATGGCCAGGTCCTGGGCATTGGCCCTTGCTACTGCCGCTGTTGTGAATGCAGGCTTCGGTGGCGTTAGATCTAATTTTCTGCAGGCCGTTATAAACGCGGGGCGGAGAAGTATTCTTCCTAACACACGGTGGGCTAAGTTCTTTGGCTAATGTTCGTTTTGGCTTCTTTGATACAGAAGTTAGCGTGTGAGTCGATGTTGACGGCGAGTCAACGGAAGCCGATCCCCCAGGTTCGACGGAGGGCGGTACAAGTGATTGTTCAGGTATCGGCGTGGCTGGCGCCGAAGTTGCCGAGCCATCCAGATCACTGGATGCGATTTGTAATCGATCTGGTTCATCTGATGATAACGGCTGGAACTACGATAAGGCTACCGGACTGATTGGTACCCGATATTACGAAATGATGAGTAGTGCCGATATAAGTGGAATTCCCGCTGGTGGTGGTTTTATGGGCGCCAATTTCCGTTTCTTTGATTTCGTAGTTTTCGCACCGAGGACTGAGAGAGGAGGCCGGCAGACTGAAATAGGACAAAGTTCGTACTTCTTCATATTAAGTTCGTTGGGAAATACATTCAATAGGTGCACACGATGATTTTCGGTAGACGAATGTGTGACGCCGATTCGCCAAGCGGTAAATATCTTATTGCACTGTGTGCAACATGCTTGAAGGAGCTTATAGTCCCGGTCGATATGACACGTTAGTTCACCTTTCCGTTTGTAGGTGCGACCACAAGTTGGCCACCTTCTGCAGATTCCCATGTGCATTTATGGGTGGGATTCAATGGTCAGTCATCTGATGAATCCGACATTTCTAAATCGGCACTAACCTCGGCTAAATGTTGATGGGTTAGTGACAACGATAAAGTAATAATGCTCTCGGCTATGCTGAACTTAAAACACTTTGAATAAAATTATAATAAGAAGAAAAAAGAGTTCAGTCAACTTGTAGAAAAGACTGAAATTTGATTTACAGCGTGTAGAGGGCCTATTGCCTGATGATCACCCCGTGCGACAAACTAGGGAAAATGTTTTTTTCGGCGACAATTTCACTCATTTTATAATATCTGAAGCGCATCACAGGGCGGAGGGAGACGAATTTGTCCATCCTTGGGGTGTACCTGTATTATATGACCATACATACGTAGGTATTTTCATAAAATTGGTTACAATTCTCCAGGCCCCTGTACAGTCGCGTGAGAAGGATAACCAGTTGGAAATAAGAAGGGTTGCTCAGAGTGCTGGCGTGTTGTTAATTTGATAATAGGTAATATAGTCCAAGAGCTACGGGACTTTTAATGGAATGTCTGAGGCCAAAAGGTTTGAAGGGTTTTTCTAAATTAGAATTTTATGCTGATTCTGAAAATCCATTTCTTAATTGACACAGCCTCTGCATTTTGGGTGAAAATGCAGGTTTTTACTTGTTTTCGATATTTTGAGAAATAGTGCAAAATATGGGTTTCACCCCACACATTCATTGAACACGTGTCTACTCAAACAAGTAGAGTGTCAAAGTAAAGGTAATGAGGAGAGAAACACATACATATATAATTATGATATATGGACTCAGATGTATTCGGTAAATGAGACTTTTTCCATAAAAAACGTGTAACTAAATTCTTTAGTTTCAAACAGAATTTCCTAGAGATTTGTGTTTAGATTTCTATACAAACGATATATTTTCCATACCAACAATTTAAAATAACTATTTTCAAGTACTCTATTCTGAAAGTTAACATATTTGTTTGTATTTTATGTGTAATATTGCAATTATTCTATCCCTACCCCGTAATATCAGAAAAGTATGAAGAATAATTTACCTACATTATATTAACTTGGAATGTTACAGTTAATCAGTTTTGAAACTTTAAATCGTCATGTCATGCACACATTCAGTTCTGACACATATTTAAATATCAGTTGTTTTAATTGTCCCGCCCATTGCCCATTGACCCACCCCATGGATCCGCGCACTAAGGGGACTGCACTAAGTAAAGTTATAGGTATAAATGTGGAATAAATGCGTAAAATCACATTGTCTACTAATACAGTGTGATAATGATTGGTGTTATACACACGAGTTATTGTCCACATATACATCGTTATTATCCCCAATAGCTGTAAGCTTTATCAGTCCACAAATATTAGTAAAGTAATTTACTCATTTCCAACCTACTTTTGTCTCACCTGCGAGAGAGAGAGAGAGAGAGAGAGAGAGAGAGAGCGAGAGAGAGAGAGAGAGAGAGAGAGGGAGAGAGAGAGAGAGGGAGAGAGAGAGAGAGAGAGCAGTGTATGTAAAATCACGGGACGCTAGAGCATGTGTTATCGTATGGAACTATGGCAAAGAAAATATTATAATACACAATCTAGCTGACCACATGACCTCAATCCTTGTCTGTTACAAAACAATTCTTGATGATCTAGGAGCAGAGAGCTCAGAATACCGTGCACAACCATTAACTGATAGATTATTAAAACATTTTGAATCACAGGTTTCCTTGACAAAGTCGAGCAAAAACAAGGGGATATTTTGTATAATAGCAATACGGATAAGGACCAATCAATTAAATCTGCCGAACAGTATGCCTCTGCCTTTGAGTATAAAGTTACAGAGGCTGCACTCCACATTAGGGCGTCTATTCAAGAGGTGGAAACACACTGCAAAGAACTACCCAGTACATTGACAGTTCATCCACCTACAGCATGTTGGAAAGAATGAACATGTACAGCGCAACATAGAATCTGCAGCTGCAAATACGATATTTGCAACAATTAGAGGCAATGTGAAACCAACCAAATATTTGTGCTTAAGACTTGGGTTTAAAAGCCTGGCGGGCAGCGGTAATCACTGCTTAATCACTTTGGACATTCCATAAGTTCCCACATTGCAGGAGCTCTGGAAACAGATTTTGCCACAACTGTGTTTATCAAGGAACGGACCACACCCAATGGACTACTACAGTTCTAAGGACTTGCCACTGGACTCACATGGGACAATGATGACGAAAATTGTGAGACATTGTCCGGATCAGCCACACTCCATGATGCAGTCAGTATTTGTTACCAGCACATTGTCGTGCATGATTCTAAATCTAGTGTGCATCAAATTGAGCCTGGTACAACTAATTGGCTATTAAAATGTTACACTTCAAAAGCTTTCTTTCAGTTAATGACCCACTGCATCAGAGTTTCATGGATAAGCATGAACGGCTTTACAATGATGCCACACCTGATACCATGGAGAAATGTTCCTTGCAACAAACCATCCAAACTATGCGAGATATATGGTTCTGTATCATCCCAATCTTCTGAATATAGAGTCAATACATCCTGGTGCGCGTGATATCCTCCTATCCGGTGGTTTGTCTATCCGACGAAGCCGCAAGAAACCTACAAGAAAGCCAATTGATCTTAGTTTAGAGCAGACAATTAATCCTGATGCTGCGAACTGTATTGAATGAATACACCAGAATTCGAAGCTGGAGTGGTTTTATTACCATCTACCCGTGAGGTGAAGATTGTGTGCGTGCGTGCGTTCGTTTGTGCATGCGTGCGTACGTGTGTGCGTGCATGGATGGTTTATGAGTGAGTGAGTGAGTGAGTGAGTGGGTGGGTGAGTGAGTGAGTGAGTGGGTGAGTGAGTGAGTGAGTGAGTGAGTGAGTGAGTGAGTGAGTGAGTGAGTGAGTGAGTGAGTGAGTGGGTTGGCGATTGTGTGTGTGTGCGTACGTGCGTGTGTGCGCGTGCGTGCGTGCGTGCGTACGTGTGTACGGGCGTGCGTGGCTCGGTGGATCATTTTGTGGGTCGGTGGTTGGGAGGGCAGGTCAGTAAGCGTGCGAGTGAATAAATAATTAGGTGGGTTCAGGTAGATAGACAGCGCGATGGGCAACTGTGACTGTCCGAGAGGGTTATGACATCATCTCATTTGCATATTAGACCACGCCCATTTGTCCATATATGGTCATGGAGGTGCAACCTAATTGTGTATAGCTTTGTAAACTGTCCCGCCTCATGCACATATATGAGCATGTGGCCGTGATCTAATATGCAAATGTGATGATGTTACACACATTTCGAGCAATCAAATTTGCACGCAGTTCTCCGCAACCTTTCGGGATGTTGATCTATTGGTGACTTTGGGGTACCAAGGCATGTCCAAATGAGTTGACGTCACAAGCTCTCAAGAATTGCACCTATATCGCCGCAGTCGTTCGGTATTTAGACATGTCAATGATTGACAGGTGTAACGACATGTGAACTTGCAATATATAGTCATGGGGAGAGACTTTTAAAACGCTATACAAATTAGGTCATGACCCATGATCACATATGCTCATGTGGGCGTGGCCTACTATGCAAATGAGATGACTTCACACCCATCTCCATGAATAGGAGTTGCGTGCATTGTGCCAACGATCTACTGGCAGGGTGCTTGGGGTGTGTGTGGCGCGCAGTTGGATGGGCGCGCTCGAGCGAGTGGACGGGCGGATGGACAGACGTAATATCTCTCCCGATTTGGCTAGCCATAGTGAAAACAGCAGCCCATCTCTCTGTCCGCTGCACGCCCGCTCAAACACCTGCTCACCCTCAGGCCCGCCCACCCTTTCTCACCCCTCACGCACTGGCTTGCGCACCGACTCGTTCAGTCCCTCCCCCGCACACTCACTCGCACACTCACTCGCTCAGTCCTTCGCACAGTCGCACGATCGCTCACTCCATTCCTCTCTCCTTCTCCACTCACTTACTCACTCGTTCGTTAATTCACCTCCCTGCACAGACGCTCGCTCAAGTGTGCCTATCCACCTGCCTGTCGCACGTCTACCCGCCCTGACACCCACGTACATACCGGCCAGCCGACTCGCCCACCTGACTGCCTACTCAATCACTCGCCCGCTCAGCCACCTACTCACGCACTTATGTGTTCACCGACGCTGACCACCCACCCACCCACACATACACACGCACGCGCGCACGCATGCACGCAAACACGCACGCACGCACGCATATACACCTACAACTGGCCCACCGAACCCACGCACACAACCCAATCTCTAACTCACTCACTTACAAAGCGTCATAGCACGCACACATGCATGCACACACACATACACACGCACGCACGCACGCACGCACGCACGCACGCACGCACGCACGCACGCACGCACGCACGCACGCACGCACGCACGCACGCACGCACGCACGCACGCACGCACGCACGCACGCACGCACGTATATTTTATCCTCGGTCAAAATCTTTTGCTTCCTCAGCTATGTTGTTGATCTAATCTCTTTGCGGCGCGCTTAATATATTTACGCAAAGGCGTCCCCGTCCCTTCTTTGTTATATATGTATTGACTCCCCGTAGGGCGCATTCCTAGGCTTACTGCGCGCGTGTGTCTCATGGCCGCCTTAGCGCATGGCCAAACATGGGCCGGCCCCCTTTGCTAGCGACTTCTCCAGACAGTTCTGATGTATTTTATTTCTTGTATAGTGCACTGTTGGAAATTATGGTCCCCGGCCATCGGTGTCCAGTGATTGCGCGGAGGTGATTGCGGTGGCAGGCATCAAGTTTGTCTAGAGCTGCATTTGGACCTGACCAGCTGTTGCAGTTGTACATAAGCAAGTATATATTTCTATATTATTGTATCCTGGTATCATAGCGGTAAGAGTGGGTTTATATGAAGAAGGAATTGAGATTCCAGATCTACTCCGATAATATGATATGTCTGAAACATCAGGGGTTAGAATAGAAATCTGTTCTACATTGACACATAAGATTAGATGACATTTACCTCTATTTGAAATAATCTACATGTACATACATTGAAATGGTAGCATATCACTCAGATATGCACATGTCTCTGGTTGGCAAATTTACCTGCACAAGCCATTGCGCATATTAAACATTCGTTCGACTCCTGGTTCATGGCCTCATGTTAACAAGCTCGGTCAAAATGATACTGGCTAAACTCGACCCTGAATGGTGGTGGCGGCGACGGCACAGGTTGAGGACCAGAAGGGTGAGAAGTAGGTGTGTGTTGTTGTTGTTGTTGTTGTTGTTGGGGTACTGGTGGTGATGGTTGTGGTGGTGGTGGTTGAGGTTGTGGTTGTGGTGGCGGTGGCGGCTGCGATGGCTGCCTTGGTGCTGATTGTGGCGGAGGTGGTAGCAACAGCAAAAGTAATGTAAATATAAATGTGTTCATGTAGGTCTCCTCTTACTGACTATGATGCTACAGCACACCGTCACTCTCACTAAATCCAAGCCACTCACCCCAACTCACTCCACGGTATTACTTAACCCGTTAATGACTACATTTTTTCAACAGATTAAAATATTTACTTATTAAATGTCCAGTTGCATGCCATGAGAAGACTACTTTTCGAAATTTACCACTGGAATGACTGGCTCGGTTATCGAGCCAGTCATTCCAGTGGTAAATTTCCAAAAGTAGTCTTCTCTTGGCCTGCAAATGGGCATTCCTCAAGACCACTATAGAGGCCGGTTCTGACCGGCTTCGTCGTGAAAGGGTTATACAGCTACAATGCATCTTGACTCAGCATAGTGATGTGAATAACACAGTAATTACCACATCATACCATTATCAGAATCACTCTTATTTCAAAACGTTTGTTATTACCTACCCTACAGAATGGCTGCTGTATATATTGCAGCCAACGTTGTTTACAACTTTTGCTGTCAATGTAACAATTGCTGACAACAAGATTAGTTATCAGACCATTTGAGTGAAAATCACCACTGCCTATGACAGTCAAACTGTTTTCAAAATAATCAGCAAATCATTGAAAGGTTTAATATAAAATGTATTATGTCATGCAAAATGTCAGCATATGCTGGTGCATGCAAAGAAATACATGTGAGAACATTATAACTCGTCAAATCGGCTTCTGTAGTGGTCTTGAAAGATATACGTTTGCAGACTAACAGAAGAAGAATTTTTTGTAAATCTCCAGCTGAAATATCTGGCAGAATAATTGATCCACTCATTTCAGTAGAATATTCTAAAAAATAATATGATCCTCGTCTGTAAATGAGAAAAGTACAATATTCGTGAAGAAGTTGATGGTTAAGGTGTTGAATGCTCGAGTAGCCGTTGTTAGAACTAATATATTATTAATTAATATGCGTGCAGTGATGTAAGATAATTAATTACTCCCGCTCCAGCAGATGACTTCCAAAGCTAAATAAACCATACAGTTGAATATTTTCTACATACTTGAAATTGAAGACTTTGCTACCTAAGACAACAATGTCTTCTAACCCACTTGTGTTCAAATTATTTAAAAAACCCAGAACATTTCTTTCTAAAATGCTTCTATTTTCGTTCTGGAACCAATGTAAGTTATTCCTGAGCTGTATTGTATCTATCAAATTTGGTGGTAACTAGCATAAGCATGTCAAATTATGCATACGCTTGCAGCTTTATAATTGTAATTCCATTATCAACATGCTATTACTCCTGTCACAGAATACCACAACACACACACACACACAACACAACTGTTCTGCTTATTGTGAAAGAAATATGACTAGAAGCTGTTGCTGTCTAAAGAATTTAAGAGTGATGGCTGTTTTGAGAATTTTTAAATCAATGTGATATGGGTTAAAAATTAGCGATGTATTATCAGTAAATACGAGTTAATAACAGTGTCAGGTGTAACCAACCCCCCCCCCCCTTAAAACAACTTAACTATTTAACCCCCTTCTTGTGTGAACATCCCTCCAAATCGCTCAATACATTAACAAAGCAATGGGCCAGGAACAAAGAATACTATTGTTTAATCGGCCACTGAAATTTAAAGAAAATAGTCTTTTGCTGGACTGCGAATTGATATTTCTCAAGACCATTGTACTTTTAGCCATCTTGACCATTATTTAATAGGTTATGTGCAGGAAATTCTAAAATCTTAATTTGTCAGTCCATTTGCCGGCCAAGAAAATACTATTTTAAAATTATACCACTGGAATGACTGGCTCGGTATTCAGTCATGACTGTAGTATTTTGGCATGCAAATTAGCATTGCCCAAGATATCTGCAGATTCCGTTTTAGTTGACATACCATTAAGGTGCTACGTTATCACAAAAGAGATTAATAGTCAAGTCGGCCAAAACGGCCTATGCAGTAGTCTGCAGGAATGTCGATTTCTAGACCAAGGTCACAGTATCTGGGGATATTTAGGCTGGATCAGATTTAAGAAAAGAAAACTGTAGTAGGCATTTTTGAGGAAAAAAGGACAACCAACTTTTTATGGCATGGATTTTCTTGCTGATTACTGTACCGGTTTTGTCAGGTCCCAACCACAAAACAATCAACATGTAGGCCCGTAATGTGAGGATAATGAGGACGAGTGAAAAAATCCTATTTGTTGGAAAATACAATGAAACTGTTCACGTGCGTATTGCAGATGTAACTGCCCTTGTTGCAACAGGGAGGAATATACCATGCTAACTGCATAAAACATTACTTTAGTGATGTGGAGAATGCAAAAACAGAACAAAAACCTGTAGATCTTCCCATGGTGTAGTTAGCACAAGACCTTAGACAATCAGCTGCCAGAGGTCATATTCACGAATTCATGGACGTAAGAAAAAGCTATGAAAATCTTGCAATCCTATCTCAGCCGGCTGACCACTTTCATGAAAAATTATCAGCCATTGTAAGTGATGTAAGACTTTATTGCCTTACTTGACCAAGCAAGCTTTGACAGATGGACAATTATTGTGCCCTGAAAATTTAGTCACGTTTCTCTTTCAAAGCGGAAATCGTTTGAAAATGATAGGGAAGCCACACTCCCAATGATTCGATCGGGTGATGATGACTTCGTGTCCATGGTACATGAAGCACTAAAGCTCTGTGTTGATATACAATCACAATCACAATTCAAAGGCTTGATATCAATGTGGATGCAGCAATTGATTGTGTCTTAACCAGTTTATATATGGTTTTTCAACTACTGATTGGTGGTCAAGCACCTTTCGAAGAAGAGGTCAATGATGCATTAGAGGGTGTCAAAGACAAATTTGGGAAAAATTAATCTGTTATCCCGTCGAGGTCCTCAGCATATGCAAAGAAATAGTTTTCAATGTACAATCTATATACGGTGAAAAGAAAACTTCCCCTGAACATGTATGCCTTTCACTTACAGTACATCAAGCCACCGGATCAAACTCCCTTGCAGATATATGTTGCATAATGCCAATCACATTATTTGTTATAGAGATATATTGCGTATTGACACTGCTTTAGCTGAGATAACCTTGAAAAGCATGGGTTAGGAAAATGGGTCAGTTGTACTGCCCAAATTAGTATATTGGTATTTACCAACTTTTCAGTAGACGCTATAGTGCAATTTAAATGAAAAAAACACTCTTCACGCAACACAAGTTGCAGTATGGCAGAGAGGACATACTCCCGATACTCTTCTGTAAAGCATTAAACCATCTGATAAAGCCACCCTTGTGGTTCCCAAAGCCATGGAGACAATTATTCATGTGGACTTCAGGAGTGGTCGAACAGGAATGGTGCTCTCAATATTGAGATCTCCTAAACTCCACAACATTCTAGCAGCGATTATCAATTCTGGTGGAAGTATATCGAGATGGTAAACATCCTCCTCATGTTCGCATTTGTTGAAAACGTCATTGTTTCTGGTAAATTTGTCAAAAGAATAGACGTGATATTCGATCACTACATTGACAAATCCATCAAAGCAGGAACACGCAAAAACAGATCATGGACAGCTCATCCTCTCAAGAACGTAGTCGATGGCAGACCAGCACCATTGTCTCAGAGCTGGAGAGATTTGCTAGCTGTTCATGGCAATAAACATGATCTTGCCCTTCTACTCTATGAGGAACTGATTGCCAAAGCAGTTGATGACAACACTGTTGTGGTTGCTGGGGGATGTACACTGTTGTGGTTGCTGGGGGATGTTGTACAGCAGAAGATACCCAGAATACAAAGCCGTTGGTGATCAATGGTGGATATTCAAATGCTCAGTATTCAAATGCTCAGCGTGGGCCATGAGGATGCCGATACAAGGGTCGTCTTACATTGCATCCATGCTGATCTGGAAGTCACAGTGGTGCCAACACGAGATGCTGACATTTTGTTTTACTTCTATTGGCATACTTCTCTCAGATGAAGTGCAATCAGTTGTGAATAAAGCAAGGACGTCTGCACACAAGAAATACATCCCAATTCATCAGATAGAAGAGAAACTGGCATTCCCAAAATCAGTATACACATCTCTTCGACCTGTCCATGCAATCGCAGGATGTGATCCAGTTGTTTTTTCTGGGCGCAGCAAGAAAACAGCGAGGAAAGTTTTCATCAAAGAGCTACTCCAATACCTTGGACACGGAGACTTCACAACTTCCACATTGAACATTTCAATTGTAAGTTGTATAATGTTGAGAATGTGCAACGTACAGATGAAGGTCTTGTTAAATTGTTTACTAAATGTAAGGCACTTGAGACCATGTGAGGGTCCATTAATGGGTTCCTTATCAAAGCCTGGTGTGGTGACAAACTGATATGCCAAGACTGAATCTTCCTCCACCAACATAATGTGGTCGGACATTCGTAAATGGACACCTTGTTCCCAAACTCACAACTCTCCAAATCAGTGCCGATATCATGCAAAGGGATTTTCCAATGCGGTTCCACTAAAGAGATGTTCTACTTTGGGCTGCTCATGTCGAAGGGGAAATCTACGCTGCGCAGTAGCTTGCAAGTGTTCAGATGGGCAGTCCGGTTGTGTGAATAAAACCACCTGACTGCAGGAATAACGTTAACATTTGCAATCTATTAAATAACCGTAGAGGATATATGTGTTACTATCATTGCCATGCTTCCAGCCTTTATGGTCTAACTTGTAAAACATCTCATGCATTCACCATTGCTATCCCTGGTTTATATAGTAATACAGGGTTGTGGTATCCTCATCGGTAACCATATGAGACACAAAACAATGGATGCAGTCCAAACCAAGACTAACTGAACATGATTCGGGCAGACTGTCATAATTAGTTGAGAAAACGTATGTAATTAAAGCAATTATGGAATATATGGGTTAACCTTTCAACATATTTTCAATATATAAAATATAATCTGAATAAAAGTTACTCTTCCACTTAAGTGCCATGTAATATATAAATTTAGCAAACCAACGTTATTATTATATTAATCTAGTTCCCTCAATTTACAACTTTTACCACATGGTAAACTCTGTGATAACTAGATAGCTCGGAAGTTGACCTAGACCCGACCCATTCTGAGAGAAACTAAATGCACTACTTACTAAAGACGCAATATTCCAATCCAAAACACTCAGAAAGGATTGAAAAGAGTGTTTGCTATTATTTCCAAGATAATTGATGGCCCGAAAAATTGATCACTATTTCTAGATGTTTATGTGTGATTTTGAGTAATAAAGGCGATATGAGTTATTTTGTGATACTGTTTCTACACATTTTCAGTATAAGTTTCAAATTCAAGTGCCTACCAGCTACTTAAATCCTATTTTATGGATAAAGTCTTTTGATAGGCTGCTAGATTTTGAAATTATGTACATTTTATAATGACATAGAAATGACCTACTTATTCACATTTGACTTAAATTTCTGACCTACTTAGGCAAACTTGAGGTTGGCAAACAAAATATTCATAATCAGAAAGAAAAAGCAATCTAGAAAACGTTTTTCCGCCCCTTCTTCCTCAAACATGCCTACAGGAGGTTTTTCAGTAATATTTCTGGAGATTTGGCATAGTCTATAACCGAGCTAGTCATTCCCGTGCTAAAGCCAAATGTTTCTCTTTATATCTGCAAAAAAGTATATGCGTCCACAAATGTCTGCTAAATTAGCTAAGAATAATCAACGGCCTGTCTGTATGAAGGCTTTGCAAGTGAAAAATATGCAAATATGATCTTAATATAAGTGTTATTATATCATACCTAAAACAGATTGTCAGTCTATATCGATAAACACGAGTAACTACTAGTTTATGGTTTAAAGTCCATATGTCAACATAATTGTCACCGTCATTTTATACGATACTTCTCAATTACAAATAAACTCTGTCTCACAGATAAAACTTTCTTGCTGGGTAAAAAGCATCAGCAGTGGTCTTGAGCAATGCCCATTTGCAGACCAGATTTCAATTTCTCCTTATTTTTTTAAGCTACGCGATGACATATGAAGACAAATCTATCTACATCATATAATAGCAAAGAAGTAATACCGTATATAGTTAATGCGTTAAGTGCAAGTTTCCTAAGAATACCTGTATCAGCATGTGTGTGGGTGTGTTTCTCTCCCAAAACTGATAAGCTGATAAATGTCTTGTAACCAGTGTGACAGCAAGTTCATGCTGCCTTGGCCAGCAATGGCAATTGCTCCCTATCAGTCAAGTCCAAAAAGACTATGGAGTTTCTATTTCAATTTCAATTTTCAATTTATCTATCTATTTACAAACCCAGGTCAAATTGTGACATACGGGCAACATAAATGTGCAATTTCAGTTACAAAGAACTAATTATATCAGTAAATAAACATATGTCTTTCTTATTATTACTAATATTATGATTATTGTCAGTATTATTAATCTCTATTTACAGCACCGCAAAAGGCTCCAAATGCTAATTATATCAAGTAATACTTTAATGGGCGGGATTCCCAAGAAAATAGAAAGGTTATATTATATGCCCATGTGTAGGCCACAAGAAGACTTTTATTGTAAATTTACTACTGAATTTACCCCCCAAAACTGTTGGTGTGCTAATAAATATTTCTTGTGAACCATTAGAGACTCAACTGTTTGAAAAATTATATTACTGGCTTGTATTTTTTGTTTAATTAACAATGTAATGGTCAGAACCAGTTCAGAAGATTCATATATTTATTCAGTGAATGCCCATTTACAGGTCTAGAGAAGACTACTTGCGAAAGGTTGCCGCTGGAATGACTGGTCATAAAGCCAACAATGGCCCGCAAATGTAGATTCCTTAGAATCACTACAGATGAAGTTATTTCGGGGCTGGAATATGGAAGCCTGACACAAGAGGGATTAACATTCCCGTCATTATTAGTATGTCTCCAGCATGGTGGTTGTCAATAGAAGTGTGACAAGTGGGATCCCACAATGCAGCATCCTAGGACTGATACTATTTCTCATTTACATATATAACTTGGCCGACTGTATCAATGCAACAACGGTTTTCTTTGCAGATGCCACAAAGATGTACAAAGAGATAAAGACATTTGAAGAAAAGGAAAAGCTACACGAGGATCTGGGTTCCATAAAAAGATGGACACATGGTTACTGCAGTTTCACCCAAATAATTGCAAAGTTATGAAAGTGCAGAGTGGAACAAAGAAAGAGGAAAAGACATATGAGTATTGTCTACAAAATGGTGACTTGGTGACCATGGAAAATGTGGCACAAGAAAAAGATATAGGAGTCATAGTGGACAATAACTTGTCATTTAAGCAACACATACATTCACAGGTAAATAAGGCAAACTGAATAATTGGGCTGATAAGGAGATCATTCAGATTCCTAGATGAAGGCATGTTCATCAGCCTTTTCAAAGCACTGGTTAGACCTCACCTGGAATATGATGTATGTGTTTTGCGGCCGCACACCAAAAAAGGTCAAAGCGACGATGGAAAATGTACAGAGAAGAGCAACAAAATTTATTCACACACTGAATGATCTAGAGTACCCTGACAGATTAAGAAAGCTAGGACTTCCATCACTCAAATATAGAAGACTACGAGACGATATCATAGAGGTATTTAAAATACTAAATGGAATATACGATTCAAAAGTTACCAAAAATATGCTGGAAATATCTAAAAGCAGGACAGCAAGAGGACACAACTTAAGGCTAGTAATACTAATTTACATATAGAGTGGTTGATGTCTGGAACAGCCTACTGAGCACTCTAGTAAATACCACATAAGTGCTTAAGTTCGAGGCAGGGCTGGATAACCTTTGGAAGGAACAGGAGACAAAATTTAACTTTATCGCTGACTATAAAATGCCTGGAAGTCACGTGCGAGAGTGTTATGTTTCATGCACAACTGAAGAGGCAGACATAGGGGCCGAATAAGTACACAGTGCTATCCTATGAAAATCTTATGAAATGAAAGCATAAAAGGGATCTTTATGATGGTTCTGTTAGGCATCCATTTGCTTTGCTTGTTTTATAGGCCTATATATGCATACAATTGTGTCAAAATAGATTTATTGCATTTAGGTAATAGTCCATCTGTTTGTTCACGAGGGAACTCTTGTGTATCTCAAACTGGTTTCAGATGTTGTCTACAGTGTGGCATGCTGGTGGCACTCTCAAAGTGATGCATTTGCTCAAACATTGTCTACTGGGGTTTGTATTGAATTTATTTCTAGCTATTTCTGCCCGCATTTTCCATGCGTTGCTGCAGCAAAAACGCCCCCCTCAAAGTAGTTTCAAAATATTCAACATAATGTTTATTAAATAGTAAATGGAGTGCTTTGGGCATGCAATCCATACACTATCCGGACCTTTCACTGTCTATGACGAATACGTCACTATGCTGAGTATGACGCCATATGTTTGAGTGCACTAGCCCTATTAAATATCAGTGTTATGATCTGATCTGGTGCTCAAATATCTGGCTATATAATCGTATATATGATGTTGCAATCAGAATGCCATAAGTCTGTTGTAAAATGGAAATTCTCTGTCAGAAACGTATCTGTATTTTATGCCTTTGGTTATTTTACAGTTTAATAAAGATTGTGTTGAATAAGATGAAGCTAATTCGATTGGTGCTTTTGGCACATAATCAGCAAGAATGCACAGTCAAATTAGTTTCAAAATATGTAGCAGTTGACTTGTATAGTTACTTTGAAAATTATATTCTGGTAATTCAAGTTTAATGTTTCCAATCATCTGAGAATCCTGTGTTAGCTATGCCCGACACATCTCTAGCTAAGCTCTAACCATATTTTGTTCATGTTGGGTTCAATAGATCAGTGCACTTCCAGAATCCCAATCTCCAGAAAATATACAGATAAGCTATCCAGACATTGAACCACCCAAGCTGTCTATGTGTGCATAGTGAGTTACTGAGTGAGAGCGAATTTGTGGCCCAATAGGCCATACAAAGAGGAAAGGTAGTGACACAGTTATAGCAAAGTCTACTGACGTTCTTCAAACGACACCACATCTCATTCCCTCTGTAACTTGAGTCTACTCGCTTGCCATTGAGCAAAGACTGCTCTACTGCCTAGAGCTCTATGAATGCGGCTGTCTACTATCCACTTCTGCATTATTAGACCATAATATGGTTAACTGAGAAGTTAGTGCCCAGATGGACCAACGCAGCTCCATTTGTAACATTTTCCATTTCAGCTAGGAACCATTATCTTCCACCTCCCGCCATTCATTTGTGCAAAACCCCACTCCACTCATGCCACACACACCGTAATCTCAACCACCTCCAGCATACAATATGATTCTCAGACATCTCGGGATTCGAAATAAATGAGACCATCATAGATGAGGTGAATGCAGCAGGGGACAAGAGAAACATCTTCTCCGAGATACACTTAAGCCCACAAAAAATACTGTAATATAAGTACAGTCAGATACCATAACAACCACTGGGCCAGGATTTGATGTGACATGGCCGGATATCCGACAGGGACTTAGTTTGCCACGATGCTTTAGTTGGTCGGTCATAAACCCTGTCATGTAATAGTGATAGACACATTCTATCTTAACCATGCATTTAGAATCTGAAAGACCAAATACCAACAATACATATTAGTGTAAGAAATCGTGCTAGTGAGTATTTGGAAAGTAATTTGACTGTATGCTGCTGTCCAATTCAAATACTATTTTGAAACAAATTTGACTGGGAGCTGTTGTTGTCTCTGGTAGCAACAGATTCCGTCAAATTAGTTTCAAAATATTCAACCCCTAATGAGAACGATTGTCTTAGAATTTAAAGTATGATACACCAGTGTTCATATTGTTAATACAAGTGACTTACTATTAGATATTAGATATGGTGGGCAGCTTTTGCCAATATTGCCTTGGGTGAACACAAGCGATTGTGGAAGATGACTCGTTTAGCCTAATGGGTTGATCAATAAACTTCTGAACCCCGACTCTAGCTATGACAATGTACAAGGGGCATTGTATCGCATAAGGACAATCAGCTAGTTATTACTCCAACTGATTAGCTTGTGTATGCCTACTTGAGTTATCACGTTTTTAATAACTGGAATGTATGCATCTCCATCGTTATAGTGGGCTGGAAGCTTTACGTCAATAAACTTGAACATTGTTGAAACTGTGTTAACGAATATACAAGTTCTTTTAAAGCTCAACTAGTTAATTTTAATCAGTTGGAGTAATAACTAGCTGATTGTCCTTATGCGATACAATGCCCCTTGTACATTGTCATAGCTAGAGTCGGGGTTCAGAAGTTTATTGATCAACCCATTAGGCTAAACGAGTCATCTTCCACAATCGCTTCACCTTGGAGTAATTGGCCTTTTGCGATGGATTGGCCATTTAAAATTAATCTCGCATGAGTGAATGAGTACCCAGAGTCAGAAGTCCAGAATGCAACTTGTCAATAATCATTACCCTATGCATTAACCCTTGTCAATCATTATGCTAATTACCCTTATGCTTACATCATTGGATGACAGGAGACACATAATTTAACTAGGAGGCAAGGCTTCGTGCTTGAATGAATTCCCAGGAAAAGATGTGTCCAGACATGTACCCTGTCAATCATACTTACGCTATGCATTAAACCTTGTCAATCAGCATTACACTAGTTACCCTTAAGCTCACCTCATTGGATGCCAGGAGGCACGTGATTTAACGAGGGGACGGGGCTTCATGATTCAACGAGGTCCCAGGAAAAGACGAGTCCAGACATGTATCCTGTCAATCATCCTTACGCTATACATTGACCCTTGTCAATCATAACGCTAATTACCCTTAAGCTCACCTTATTGGATGACAGGGGTCACGTGATTTAATGAGTGGAGGGGCTTATGGATATCCTCTTCATCTAATATCCAATCAAAACAGGGAATAGCTGGACCCGGATTTCCTCACCTTTTCAAAAGGCGGTGGAGATCAAAGGAGAAGTAGGGTGTCGAAATCAATACCCATTGACTTCATAGACACCTAATTAGCGTAACAAAAGAAAAAAGGTTTGGAAATCCGGGCCCAGCTTACCTCACCTCTATTATTGTTTACCGTCAGCGTCATCTACTCCTTGGTGACACCTTGGGAAACAACAATGCAGAATATCATGTGGCCATTCCTCATGACGTATGGTATGAGGCAGAAATTATTGATGCTGATTATACTGAAGGCACATACACTGGTATGTTGGCGCATTTTCCACAGCACAAGCGGGTTACCAAACAATTTAGCACGCGCTAGAACACGTCAATACCAACGGCCACATATGACTGAATAATGTCGGGCTCAAGATTCCTGTTTTAACCCTTCCAACGTGAAAGAATAAATATTAAAACACGTATTTAGAATTTTATATAAATAATGTTCAATATGTTGAATACAATTTGACTGGAAGCTATTGCTTCCTATGCCAGCAACTGGTTCATGTAAAATTAGATTCGAACTTTTCAACAGCTTACCTGCAAAGAAAGTTTGGAGTTGGGATTGCGGACATTCATTGATCAAATGACGGTGTAGTCAATACACGGAATAGGTCACCTAGACAATACATAGGATGAGTGATGAATAAACTAACTTCATGATTGATATATGTTCACTCAATATATTATAACCTTTGCCATTCTAATTGTTATTTACATGGGCCATGCACGGAATTATTGATAGGTTAACTACTCTCACCCCGTTATGGGAATCGGTGCTTTATTTGTATTATTACGGGTAGGCATGCGTGGGTGTATGCCGACGTACGTACGTACGTATGTACGTGTGTCCGTAGTATTTACAATAAATCCATGACTCGATAATATGATCTGACTCCTTTCTTGTGTTAAGTTGTGAGTCACATATGATCAATAGCCCGTGAAATAAGTTGAAGACTGAGAGACAGACAGACAGGCAGGCAGGCGGGCGGGCGGAGGGAAGGGTGGGCGGGTGGACCGACGGGCGGGCGGGCGGGCGGGCTGGCTGACGGTCTGGCGGCGGGCGGGCGGGAGGGCAGGCGGGCAGGCAGACAAGCAGGTTGTTTTCCTACATTCCCGCTTGTACACCCAGCCGCTTGCCCGCCCACACGCTCGCTCGCCTGACGTGTGCATATTCACGAGCATGAAGGCACACATCTGAACAATCACAATAGTTATTATTTAATCATTTTACACGATATTCTGTATTCAGTCTGTGGGTGCTATGTGTGGAATGAGTGTCTAGAAACACAACCATTTTCCTCTGCATACGTGTTATTCCGCATACGGAATGATAACATGCATTTGCGATAATCAAAGTATTTTGGAAAATATTCCGTAAATAGTTACTTCCAAAATTGTTAACATGATTTAAATATATTTCAATGGAAACCGTAGTGCAGCAACAGGAGATGCTTGTTATAGTTTAACCCTCGTGTGTCCACAGCGCCTCAAAGCGCTCAAAATTCCACTTATATCAATTAACCCTTTAATGGTCAAGATTTTCCAAGAGAATAATAATTTTTACAATAAAATTTAAAAAAATAGCTTTCTATTTTCGTGCAAATAAACATTACTCAAGCATACACAAGGCATAATTTATCTGGTATCGCATCTCAATTTGCTACACATATTTAGGCATTTGCTATACATTCTGCAACATGCATAGCTATATCTGCTATGCAAAATTTTTACGGGATTGCAATTTAATTGATTTTCTTAAGTTCTATTATTAACACGTTCAACAACAAATCCCTGAAAAAGTAAATTCTGTACTATGTCATGTATTGATAGCATATTCTGTTGAATATTTTGAAATTAATATGAATGGAAGCCATTGCTGCCTTAGGCAGCAATGGCTTCCAGTCATATTAATTTCAAAATATTCAACAGCTTACCTGTTTGTTTGCTCTGAGATTGATATAAAGGGAATTTATCTGTAAAAGAGTTAACAGCTATACATTTTTATCGACTACTATACTATTTATAATTTGCATAGCAATACATGCTATGTAAATATCAAATTCTAAATTATGCCCTGATACAATTGCTGTTTTTTGGTCGGCTTGGCCATGATAATGGTCAAGAGAATCCAGTTTTTCTTAGTTCGTGCCGGTCTATTTGCCGGATGAGAGAAGATGATTTTTGAAAATTTAAAACTGGAGTGACTTCTGTTGTCCTGCAAATGACAATGGTCTGAGTCGACCATTCATCGTCTACTACTAAAGAAAATCCCAATTTCTTTAGCCAGTGCCCATTTGCAGGCCACGAGAAAGCTCAGTTATGGACCCAGCCATGTCAGTGCTAAGTTAGAAAAAATAGCCATATCTTGAACTGCAGATGGGGCTGTAGATAGGCATTGCTCGAGTCCACGTTGGATGGTGTTATTGGCTAGCTTGACTCATAAAAGCCTAAGATGTTATTAACTAAGAACGTATTAACCTATTCATTTATAAAAAATCTCTTAAAATGTAATTAGATTTTAACCATTTGATTTCATAACAAGTAGTAAGTAATTAACCGCGTACATTTACAGAAGCAGATTATTCTTATTCGATTGTTTGGTTACAGTACGATAAAAACGTCATATCTTTAAAATTATAGTCACAAAAACTCTTTTAAAAGTGCATATTCACACCAAATGCTTGAAAATAAAAGTGTTGAAATTTAATACTTGTAGGGGCTTAAATTATGTGGCTAGATGTATTGAAACGAAATAAATGTTAACATATGTTGATTCCATTCCGTATAAATTAATATAATTTTTTTAGTTGTGAAATTGAATTAGAGGCACGAGCCTCTAATTCAATTTCACAACTCAAAAAATTATATTAATTTATATGGAATTGCATCATCATATGTTAAGATTTATTTCGTTTTTTTATATTTAGGCTCAAAGTTTAAGCCTCTAAAAGTATATGATTTAAATAATTTAATTTTCACGCATTCTGGTGTGAATATGCACTTTTAAATAGCACACAAGCAATTGAGTATATCATCAATAACTTGTCTTAGAAGAAATTGTTTTCACAGTAATTTCACAATTCCACATTATTGTCAGTTTTCAGTATTGTTATACGGACTTTAACCCTGAAAAATGTGTTTCCTAGTATGTGGGCGCATGGTCAGACTGGGAACATGATGCCTGTTTCCGTGAAAAGACTGATTTCTCAATACTAAGTGCTAATTCCCCGTCCAGTAACTTGGTTGAGTGTTCGGTGGCACGTGCGTACATATGTACGTACACGTGCGCGCGTACGCGGGCGGGCGGGCGGGCAGGCGGTAGGGGGTGGGCATCGTGAGCGAGTGCGTGCGTGTGTGCGTACCTTCGTGCGTGCGTACGTGCGTGCGTGCGAGCGGACGGGTGAGTGGGCGGGCGGCTGCGTGAGTGAGTGAGTGAGTGAGTGAGTGAGTGAGTGAGTGAGTGAGTGAGTCAGTCAGTGAGTCAGTGAGTGAGTGAATGAGTCAGTGAATAAGTTAGTCTGTGTGTGTGTGCGTGCGTGCGTGTGTGCGCGCGCGCGCGGTCGTGCGTGCGTGTGTGCTTTCGTGTGTGTGTATGTGCGACCGTGCGTCCGTGTGTGTGCGACCTTGCCTGCGTGAGTGCGTCCGTATGTGTGTGTGCCACCGTACGCGCGTGAGTGCATCCGTGTGTGTGCGACCGTACGTGCGTGAGTGCGTCCGTGTGTGTGCGACCTTGCCTGCGTGAGTGCGTCCGTATGTGTGTGTGCGACCGTACGCGCGTGAGTGCATCCGTGTGTGTGCGACCGTGCGTGAGTGCGTGCGTGCGTGCGTGCGTGCGTGCGTGCGTGCGTGCCTGGGTGGGTGGGTGGGAGGGAGGGAGGGAGAGAGATGTAGAGAAATGAGGGAGGTAGGGGAGGAAGGACGAGAGAGAGAGAGAGAGAGAGAGAGAGAGAGAGAGAGAGAAAGAGAATGTGTGTTATGAGATTGTTTTTTTCCACATAGTCCATTGTTAGTATAATATTAGGAGATGGGTCCAATCATGGCTATTCCACGCCAGCTGTGCACGCGAGCGTGAATGGATTTTCTTATTTTGAACCCATGACGTATCCGAATTTCATTTTAACACATCTATGTAGATAAGCTGTTGAATGTTTTAATGCAAAATCAACCGGTCAAATTATATTCAAAATATTCAACATAATAATTATTAATTTATAAATTCATCAAAGATGTACATCTCAGAACCATTGTCCGATTGGTGTCGGACATACGCCATTTACCAAGTGACTTATTTTGATTACGACTTTAGACGTTAGATCCATACACTAACAATTGCCGGGTAACTCTCAAAGTGATGCACTGTCGGCCAAACATCACCCTGTATAGCCTATCTGATTAAATCGTGAGGGGGTTTCTATCCAGCGGATGTAGAGAGAAAACGGTTGCGTGTGATGAGGTCATGTAAATACCTCTGATGATGTTGCTTGTGACGTACAAGGCGAGCATGTTGGTTGCTGGCTAGTATGTTGACAGTAGTTTCCAATGTAAAACGTGGGGTTTCTTGCGAGTATGTAGTATTAGGGATGTTTGAAGGTAGCCGATGGATATATTTGGTTAAAAATGGCCACCATCATGATTATTAACTTAAAAATTTACCAAAAACGTGCAATTCAGCCTTTTTTGTCGGAACTGAACAGCCCGAGCTGAACACGGCATGGCCCATACCACACAAACCGTCAATGTACCTTCATGCAGATCAGTGGCATAGATAAAATCCGAAACTTTCTACTCTGTATAATACAGATTGTAAGTGCATTAGACAGCAATATGAAACGCAACTACTACAGGCCTCTGAGTTATTGACTGCTATGGTAACAATTATCCACCCTTATACCAGAACAGACAAATATAGTTCAATAACCTACATAATCTACCCTCCTCATTATCAAACCTTTTTATGAACAACTCAGACACACACTCGCACAACGCACGAACTAAGAATAACTTACACCAAACATGTTACAGAACATTGACAGCTACACAAAAACCATCCCACCAAGTAATACCACTCTGGAACAACGCATATATAAATATACGCACACAAATTCTTACATAAACCTCTTTCAAATAAAATATTTAATGAATCATCTCAGAAAGATACAAAAAATCCAATCCATTGACATGAATGCAGAAGTCACCACCACGGCAGTACAAAAACAAATATGTACCAAGCTGCCAGGATAACAACTATAATGTAAGATACACATATCTGCAATAATAATAATAATAATAATAATAATAATAATAATAATAATAATATAAGCAAGATAAGAATGTATTCCCCCCCCCTTCCCAATGTGCGTGCGTGCTTTCGTGTGTGCGTGCGCGCGCTGGTTTTCTTATTCGTGTGAGCTCTCGCCATTGACTGCACATCAAACCTATCCCGGCCTCAGAGAGTTCAGAGGCCTTACCCCATAGTCCTCGCAAGATAGAATGGTACAATCCTGATGAATCCTTATGCTAGCGTGTTTGAGAGGCCCTGTGACAAATATTGGCCATGTCCTCATATGTTGGGGAAGCTGTGATTTGTATGTGACCTAGGATAGTGGTGTCGGGAGAGTGTGTCTACATTTATGCTCGCACACATCGCTCGATACACACATCTGTCAATAAAAAAGCAGCTTAGATATGCAACCAATCAGAAAGAGGGCACGCCGCCAAAATTAATTTATTGCTTGTCAATCAAACATCGCGTCTGCCGCTCTCTGGAAGATCAAAGAAAATGGAAACGCACTACGCGTCACTCAGACAATTGCCGGCGGGGAAAAGATAGGCCGAGACATGACCTAAATGTCGCATAATACATACTTACTATATCTGTTTGAGTTGTATTGTTTTCGTATTGCTTTGTATTGTTTTGTCTATATCTCTAGGTGTGAGATTGTGTGCTAATAAATGATTCTGATTCGGATTCATAATCGAGATTATGTGTTGCAATTTGCATACTTGAAAAGAGGTAAGAAATGCTCTGTATTTTTATACCTAATATTTTAAAGGGCATATTAGTTACTGCTATGGCCGTTAGAACAGGGGATTGGGGACCCCCGCAAAATTATCTTAGTGGGTGGTGGGGGGGGGGCGGGGCGCTTAGAACAGCATATGCTATGTCATCCCCAATAAAACAGTGATTGATATTTAAGAAAAGGGAAGACACCTGGACCCCCTGTTCAGACGAGAACACCCTCTCCCAGACTCATCCCCAACTTCGTCCACCCCCAAATCATGAAATCATTCCGCCGCCCTTAGTTGTTGCAAACTCTTGCTATCCAAAATAGCAACACCAGTCAGCACCACCCATCTCAATGTTTCAGAAATAAACGTTACTGCATTCAGCAGTGTAAGGGTTATCAATCTGCACAATGGATACACGGTGTTGCTACGCACCATTGCTATACATGTATAATAATGGCATATATTAGCACATGCCTTTGAATTTTCGTTCATCCATATCAGTACCGCATATCCCCCTACTACATGTATATATACCTACTATATATAATATACACAAGGTGTGAAACCAATGGTGACACTCGGGTTGGATAGGCGATGCTTAAATTCATGTTATTAATTGCATCGCTTAAGTATCGATGCCTACATGTAGAAGAATGATTTCTCTCACCAGAAACATATAACACTTTAGGTTTATTAAGGTCTATCATATAAAATTACGAACTAATATACGCTCCGGAGGAAATCTGTTGGGACATTGACAGCGGTAGATGGACGGCTCGCAGTAAATGCTACAAGACGATCTAGTTGTTAAAATCAAATTTCCAATGTTACATTAGTCACAACAAATAAATTCTTCACAAAGTTTTTTCATATAGACACAATTGCACTCTAAATAAATAATGGGGATTAAGTTATTTCGAAGCAATATAATTTTTAATGCGTCTAATAATATTATTAACGGGTTTAGGGAAATTACGAACTGGCCTATATGGATCGAAGGCAAACGGTTAACAAAATATGCATTGCTATATATAAAAATGGCCAAGCGTGTCTACCATGCCATATTATACCACATGCTGCACAACAAGAGTGATTAGCTTAATTAATTGAGTCATCTAAACATCCGCAACAGTCTGAATATCAATGAATGGCTTGGTGGGGTAAACGGCTGTGCTGTGCTTGGAATTCCAATCCAAAGAACCGGGTTTGATCCCGACGATCCCGCATTCAGGCATGCGATCAAGGTGTATAATATTTGACTGTTCCATGCGTCATTCACCTGACACGTCTTTTGGCAGTGGGGTCGAAAAACCGTCGGTCTGTCTTGTGTGGTGTCTGTGCCATAAATCGCAGATTGAATCTCACTGAGCAGTATAGCTGTCTTGGCGGCTCTTTTATAAAGAAGGAAGAAACTTATACAGGTACATGACAACACAATAGAGGGATCCATTTCTAGCTAGGACTCGCCCATTTTTAGCTATGCTCCGCCCATTTCTAGCTAAGTTCCATCCATTCTTTTTCCAGTGTTGGGATCGATAGAACCGCGAATTCGCAGACTCCCAGGAATAGCAACGTAACTATAGCCTACACATAACTTATTCAATATTTTGATTGGGTGATGCTGCTGCCTATGACAGCAGCAGTGGTTTCTGTCTATGGCAGCAACAGCGACTAGTCGAATTACTTTGAAAATATTCAACAGCTAGAATGTTTATTAAATATTAAAGACATACAATTCGTACACTCACCACGTACCTAGATACAGCATTTATTATGCATTTTGATTGTGACATCAACATGTGATTTAATTGGTTATGCCGTCATATGTTTGAGTGGCAGATTTAATTCATCTATTACCTCATGAGCGATACCAACAGCGTTTCTGGTCACACACACTACGCAAGTACCAAATTATTTGGAAAACCAACTTAATTGGGAAATTAATGGCATACGGTTTGTGAGATAACAACCACATTCAGAGGCAATTTTTCCAAGAAACTGCATTCAACATCGCCATTCATTATAATCTCCCTACAAGTTTTCAGTAGCAACATGCAAAGTATGTTTGTTGACTGACTACTGCATCTCAACGATTAACATTAGGATCAGACTGTGCACACTTTAAATCATTGACACTGCATGAATCCAAGAAGCAAACGTATCCACTCATTTACAGATGACCACCCTCACAATCTGATCCTCAAAGCCGAAACAGACTGCGCCATGTCCTGGTCTTTGTAATTGGACCGGGTCTCTTGGATCACATCTTAACTTTCGGATGCGGCAGTGATCATGTTGCATTCATTGACCTGGATTTGCCACTGCGAAATGGTGCCACCACCAAGTGCCGCATTGTTATGCATATGCCCCACCTGCCGAAAAAACAAGAAGAATCCTTCCTCGATTGAGTCTTTCTATGCCGAATTGAGGTCTACAACCACAATTTCAACCAGATGGCAATTCGTTGTGTGTGAAGACTTAATTGTAAGCTAGAAAGTCTCATCAAAGCAGACAATGATGCAGGACTCAACACATACGTGGTGTTTTATGTTATGGGCTAACGTAACAGCAATGGAGATGCTCTAACGTGGCCTTGTTTATCAGTGTTCATGGCCTCTTTGCCACACTGTCTTAAAAAATCTGTGCCATAACCGAACAACAGGATACATCATGGAACAGAAACAGGCTCCAATGCCACAACCCCTGTCTTCGACCCAATTGATGTGATGGGTAAAATCAGTGTAAAGCCACTAGTTCAGGATTCACGTTCATATGAAGGCATATACGTATATAAGTCTGGCCACAAGCCAATGATCAACCGCTTTCAAATGACCACATTTGAGTGCTGCATACACACCATATCAACCAAATTGGCAAGTTTAGCTTTGATCTAGAGAGGCTCGTCAATGACACCACAACCCAACTGTCATGGAAGAGGGTCCATGAGGAACAGATACAAACTATTGTCATAGACTCAAATCCAAATGATGCTTTATCCAGAGTACTCAAATGCATTGAAACATGTGCGACCAATGTAATAGAAGTTGTCAAGCATAACTGCAGAGCTGAACATTACGATGTAGACCCACTCCTTGTAAAGCTGTCCGAACAACACACGGTACTACCGCCCCTCGTCTATCAATGAGAAAAGCACGCACAAAGCTACACCAAGAACACAATGCAATACTTTGTCAGATTAGTGAACAACTGAAAAGCCTCGTCTACCTACAAGCAGACATTTTGGTAGATGATATCACAGCCACAGTTGATTGTCGTAAAATGTCTAGGGTGGCCTGGGCTCTGAGAGTTGCTGGTCCACCGCCATCGCTTTTCATGCATAACATTGACAGTAACTTCCCGACTGACCAGGGAGAAAGTTAACGCCAGTTCACTAATACAGACGGTAAGTAATTACACCCGTTTGCAGTCGATTGTAGCCCACCATAAACACCGATCGAAACAACTGAGGTTGAGAAAGCAATTAAGGCCCTGAGAAATGGACCTGGAAGCATCGTCAATGAACTTTAAGTATACAGGTGATAGTTTCTCCAAACCAATCACGCACATAATAAACTCTGCCTTGATGCAACACCTCCCTTTTGACGCCGTTGGCCAAGCTACCCTGATCAAACCCACGAACCTCCTAGTCCACCAGCAAACCTATATGCATAGAGTGCTCCTCAACAGCATCCCTAAGATCTTGTCCACTGTGACACTGTGCTGCATCCGAGGAAAGATTAACAGTTTCACTGGAGCCTATCAGAGCTCTTTTAGATGAAGATGCAGCTGCACTGACATTGTATGGGCATATCGAATGCCCATGTCAGTGGTCAGGTCCACGCACCGGGGCTTTCCCAAGATGAGCATCGACATATCACAGGCCTTTAACACCATCAAACATCAAATATGCTGATCGCAATGATGATGAGCTGTGACTAGTCAGACTACTATTGACAAATAACAAGTCGAATGAGGAGCAACAATGTGGAGTCTGGAGCTTTCGAAAACTTCATTGATTTTACACATGGAGTTGGCTCTGCGGTGTTGTGTTTACCAAAGTTCTCTCATCTCTGAGAGAACGTTCCACAAGTCGATACCCACCAGTATCTCCATTGTGCCTCCCACTAGAGATGGAGTGCGCGGATAATAGAGGACGTCATAGATGTGAAAAAGAAGCCACTCGATAACCTTCTCCCTAAAGCTGCAGATCAACTCCGGAATGTGTGGAATTGGACCCAGGAATTGCACCAGTGCTTAGCATCATAGCTCACAACTGCTTCTATCAGACCAATGCCGCAGGACAAAAATCCTATTCTTTCATGAATGTTTACCACAGAATTCCACTGTGTCCCACAAATCTACACTAGTAACGGCCTCGTCGACAAAATAAGATTTTGTCCTATGGCATTTGCTTGATGGAAGCGATTGTGTGCTATGATGCTAGACAGTTGTGGGCCGATGTCTGTCATGGACAGTATAATCTCAAACGATGCACCCAACTTCCTGCCCCATCTCTTGCACACTGATTGGTTTCCTCGCCTTTAGAGTTACATCTTTTTAGGAACTTCTGTGACTATAAAAGGATATGCCTAGAAGACTTCACCATGTGTGGTTTTAAAACTGACTTTCGATAACTTCTAGGTCAAAGTTATTCATTTCCTCACGACAACCGTTATATTTTTTGTCTGTCCTCTACATAGGCCTTTGTTGGCCACCGTTCTTATTAGAGATTAAAACACTAGATGAATATTGTTTCCAGCTGATACGTCCAGGGGAACAGAAATTCATTCATTAATTCAACAGTGTTATCAAGGAACTGTTAGCGATGTCCACACCAGCTGACCGGCAATTTGATAGGTCAGATTATCAAACTGATGCTCCGGACTGTTTCCATCATCGAAAGAATTAGCTATTAGTCCAGGTGACTCATCAGTCCAATGACGCGCTATGCACTATGGACAATAGAATCCCACTGTCAGTGAACGTGGCCCAACAAAGATGATCTATGTTGACAACCAAGAGGAACATATTTGAGCTAAGGACTATCGCCAAGGACAATTGATTGAAATCATGATGTTGATGATGATGATGATGATGATGATGATGATGATGATGATGATCATCATCATCATCATCATCATCATCATCATCCATATGGGTAAAGAACATGCCAAATTTGTTTGAATTCTGTCCAACGGTTTCGAAAGAGAGAGAGAGAGAGAGAGAGAGAGAGAGAGAGATAGAGAGAGAGAGAGAGAGAGAGACAGAGACAGACAGATGGATGGAGGGATGGAGGGATGGAGGGATGGAGGGAGGGTGATGGGGCGAGCGAGAGAGAGCAAGAGAGACATTTTGGCCCACGTTTCTATTCGTTACACATTTATCAATAATCTCCAAGACAACAAGAGAGGAACGATGAGTGAGACCAGGGGTGTGTTCATGAATGGATCGCAACCCACACCCGGAACAACCACGTTGAAGAGTATGATGGCACAATCTATTATGACGTTATAATGATGATGTCATAATGACTCCAAGGCAGGGCTATACCAGGCGCAAGCCACGACCCCTCCCCGAACACGGCCCCAGGTCGACAAGATAATCATCGACCCCTAGAGAAATTTATCAACAGCTATTCGTCCTTTCTCCTTGTTTCCACGAAAGAAGCGAAAGTGAAACGATGAGTGAGGCCAGGTCGACAAGAAAATCACCTACCAAAATGATATTGTAAAACAAAATGTTGCACGAGAGGAATGAGGAGTGAGACTAGGGGCGTGTTCGCGAAATAATGTGCATAACAGTTTGCTAAAATCAGTGTCGGAGAGTGGAGATGCAATTTAATTAGACTGGAGACCCATGAAATCCAGAAAAAATTCAAGACGGCGGCAATACGAAAACCGGGATTACTTGGGTTGTGATCACTATGGTTAATAACGCTAATTAAATGGTTCTCTTGATGAGAAAACTGGAGGGCATAAACAAAATACTGTTCAAATTATAACTTGAAACACTTTAAAGAACAGATTATTTAATACGTCCCTTCCAGTGCACGCCAGGCCTGGAATCGCTACAAAGAATGTTTTGTAGATACGCAGGCTATTCCAAGAGAAGTCCACTGTATTGGCACAATTTCAGGATGACTTTGTGATGGGCTGGTATACGTATGCCTGTTCATCGAATTCAAATGATCTTTCTTTGAAGTAGATATCTAGTTTGCTCTTGAATAATTCAATGGTTTGCTGCTTCGACTATTGTAACTGGCAGTGAATTCTATTGCGGTACCACTCTGTTAGCGAAAAAGTGCTTGCGAATATCTTTGTTGCTGCACTTTATGTTGAGCTTGAACATATGTCCTCTGGTCTGTGTAATACTGGATGGCTCGAAAAAGTAGTCCTTATCAATATTATATAGATACCCTGATGAGCTTGAATGTTTCAATTAAATCTCCCCGAAATAGTCTATATTTCAGTGACATTAGATTTAGGGCTTCAAGTCGTTCCATGTAGCTATACTCTTTGATTTGTGGGACGAGTTTTGTTGCTCGGTGTTGAACTCTTTCTAATAGCTGTGATTGCCTTTTCAATCTTGGTAACCATGCTGAGTTGCAGTATTTGAGAATAGGTCTCACTAGAGTTTTGTACAAGAGCGTGAAAGTAGATTGGTTGCCATATATCTTTGTGTAGTCTGCAAATATTTTGCAGTGGCAGGTTAGTCCATCAGGTAGGTCATTTATATATATATAAAAAGTATAGGTCTTAGGACACTTCCTTGTGGCACGGCGCTGGTCACCTCAATCCAGTCTGATGTTGTATCATTGATCCTTAATCTCTGGCTTATGTGACGTAGGTAATTTCCTATCCATCTCAATAAATTGTCGCCAATACCAAAGATTCTCAGTTTTGTTTGGTGTCCTTTGTGTGGTACAGTGTCGAATGCTTTTGAGAAGTCTAAATATACTGCATCGACAGGTTTATTTGAGTTATATCTTCGAGGTATTCTAGTAGTTGGGTTTTTTACATGATCTATTATGCCTGAATCCATGTTACCATTTGGTAAATAGATTGGCTGTTTCCAGAAAATTTACGATGCTGTCTCTTATAAAAGACTCTAGGACCTTATTTGCTTGGGCCGTTTTTGTAACCGTTTATGTGTCTGCAGCATACATTTGCCATTTTCCAGATGTCAGGTAATATGCCTTCTTCCAGAGACGTGTTAAATATTATGCATAGTGGTGTACTAATTTCTTTAATAATATCACTGGTATTTATCCGGGCCATTGCTTTTATTGGGGTTGAGTCCTTTCAATGTATTTTCGATGGCAATTTGTGTTATTATTATGTCTTTTAGTACAATACCATTGCCTCTGGGGCTAATGATTGGTGTAGAATGAAGATCTACTGAAGTGAACATACGTGAGAAGAATTTGTTATGAATGTTTCCTTTTTCTTTATCATCTGTAGTCATAGTGCCGTTGGCTGGGTTACGTAGCTTGCTAATTGATTCACGTAGAACGGTTTTACTCTTGACATAGTTCCATAAAGCTTTGGGATTTATCTTGCTTTCACTTGCTACTTTACGTTCAAATGTCTGTTTTAATTTTCTGATGCATGTTATCACTTTGTTTCTAGCAATTTTGTAAAGGGCGTAATCTGTGGTTTTCTTTGTTTCAGTGTATCCTTTGTATGCTTGGTTTTGCTATTTAGTGATTCTGTTGTAGTACGTCAAGCCAGAGGTGCTTTTTCTTAGCACGTTATTTTTAAGAAGGGATATACTGCTCTTTCATTGTGATCAATGTTTTGTGTAGGAGGTTCCAAGCTTCCGATGCATTAAGTTCGTGCAGATGATTCCAGTCAGTCGTTCCTCAATCTTTTCTCATATCCGTATACCGTCCTTTATTCAACAGTAGCTGTGGCGTAGCTATTTGTTTGCTTGGTGCTTAAGATTTCAGGATGTAGTGATATTTGTAGAACATCATTGTCACTTTTTCCTAATGGAGGTAGGTGGGTTATTTCGTGGATGATGTTTTGGTTGTTTGTTAAAACTGGATCCAAAATATTTGAAGTCTGATTTATTCCATGTCGTGTCACATTAGTAACTATTTGCTGTAGAAAAATATCGCTGCTAGTTTTAAGAAAAGCATCTTCGTCTTCATTTGAAAAAACTCCAATGCACCAGTTAATAGATGGGAAGTTGAACTCCCCTACTATAAGACTGTGGTCTGCATTTGCTGTATCAACCTTGTTTAGTAGATTTACGAGTTTGTTATTGTTTGGGCCGTCTGAGTTGGGACTTCTGTAGATACAACCAACAATAATTTTTTCCTTTTGTTGTCTCGTCCATGTACTCCACACCGATTCCTAAAAGCTGTGATCATTTAGAGTTTCACAGGTTTTAGCATGTAATGATACATGGGTGTAGATGATGACTCCTCTTGATGGATTACTATTCAGCGAGAGATGGTACTCATCAATCTGTAATTCACTAATGTTTATGGTTGGGGTTTTTGGTAAGGCTTCTGTTATTAGTATGATAGCAGGCCGAATCTTGTGTACTAGCGCTTCAAGCTCAGCTTTTTTATTATTAATTAGACTATATGCATTTGTGCATATACATGTATTGGTTACTGTTTTAGAATTTCTATCATTGTTTATTTGAATAGATTTTGGTATATGTCCTGTGTTGGTGTCTGTCTTCCCACCAGTTAGTGTTTTTACATGTTTTTTATGCCTTACGTGGTTGTGTTTTGTTTTTTCATGCCTTCCCTTGTCCAAAGTTGTGTAGCTTATTATGTTATCATTGCAACTCACTGTGTATTTGGAGCCCTCGTTGTTGGGTATGTTTACAGTTTCTTCACTTAGTACTGGGTATCGGTTTGAGAGATGTGTTGGCATTGTGTGATGCTTGAACTCGTTTATAGCTGGGTTCATCTTCTCCACGGCGTGGCTTGGACATGAGCCAAGCTCATTGGGTTCGTAGTTTCCTGTCCCTCTTGCTAAATTGTCACCAATACAATAGCTTATATATATATATATATATATATATATATATATATATATATATATATATATATATATATATACCCAATCTAGTACCGTGTATAACATATAACATACCCAGGGTATATACTACAGGTATAATACAGGTTGCAGGTTGTATAGCTATGAAGCAGGGGGTTCTGCCATGGATACCGTGACCATATCTGCCTGCTCACAATCCTAAAATACATCCCAATCCATCAAGTTTGTAATGTATAGACGCCGCCAGCTCCACATTATATGCCGAGGCTGGTCTGTATTCCAATCTACTCATTATTCATATCACAGAATAGTTCTTGCTGTGGTCGTACTTCATGCCCTGATCCTTCCAGAACCTATCCAATCTACTAACAAAACACTGGAGATTGGCCGCATTAATGACCTCGTGTGGAAGTCCATTCCATATGTCTGTCACTCGATTAACAAAGGACTATTTCCTAATATCCAATCTTTAGTAGTTCTTGTCGATTTTATAGTTATGTCTTCTGGTATCAGCCATGTTGTCCGCCCGTTGAACGTGAAGATTTGACGTGTGACCAGTTTATCATAGATGCCCTGCATGATTGTGTATGTTTCTATAATATTCCCTCTCAGCTTCCTGTATTTTAATTGTTGGTAGCTGCAGTATCCTTAGCCCCTGTGTGTTGTCAACTTCCTTTAATGAAGGAACACACCTCGTCGCTCTACATTCAACATTTTCCAGTGTGTCACCATCGCATTTCTTGAGCGACAGATTGGATCCATCCATTGTGATGCATGCACTTCTGCTATATGGTGGAAGTGGCATGTTATTTGTATTAGAATGTTTCTGCTGAGTTATGGGTGTGTGATACGCTATGATTTATGTCCGACGATTTTCGATGACGTTTGTTCATGTCCCTGTAAATCCGACGATTTTAGTGCCTTTCCAGCTCTTATATGCACCCTGCCAGCGATTTCCTGCGGGACGGTTATTCACTGAAACTAGCGAGCGGCTGTCAATGATCCCCACGGATTTCGTCCGGAGCGTATATTAGTTCGTAATTTTATATGATAGACCTTAATAAACCTAAAGTGTTATATGTTTCTGGTGAGAGCAATCATTCCTCTACATGTAGGCATCGATACTTAAGCGATGCAATTAATAATATGAATTTAAGCGTCGCCTATCCAACCCGGGTGTCACCATTGGTTTCACACCTTGTGTATATTATATATAGTAGGTATATATATATATATATATATATATATATATATATATATATATATATATATATATATATACATGTAGTAGGGGGATATGCGGTACTGATATGGATGGACGAAAATTCAAAGGCCTGTGTTATTACCAAAGCTTGTTCAACTGGATATTCAAATATTCCATGCGATATATCTGTTTTATTATGATCTATTACTTTGTGATATAGCAACAGTCATCAGCAACAGTATCGGAGGGCCTCATAATAATAATAATAATATGGTCAGAAAGACTCCTCTTTGGTGGAACACTGCTATGCATATCCCAGTCCTATTTCAGTGAATTTCACACGTCCTCACAAGAATGCAAAGCACTACATCGTGCTGATGCTCTAATAAATCGTGGGTCCATAAAGCACTTAATTTGCAATTTATAATACAGATTTCAAGAATGTGCATGTGTACGTGCGTGCGTGCATGCGCGTAGGCATGTGTGCATGCGTGTGTGAGTGCGGATCTCTTTTTGTATGTCTTTGTATTTCTGGACATGTATGTCTGTATACCTAAAAGTGCTGATCGGATTTGGATTATATTTTAACACAAGAAAGGGCGTGACCGTATACTATGGGAGCTCACAACATTAATTTTGATCCAGAATATCTGAAAGTATCAATCCATAGAAATTTTGCAATGTTCTCGTGCAACTAAACTTTTTGGAAAAACATAATTACATGGGTCACTATGGAATAATAAAACAACCAACCGAGGGTCTATATTTACCCCTGTCATCTGACAACACCTAGGTTTCAAAACGTCCTGGGGAGAAGCCCTAGACTCCCGTCCCTGGTTTGGCAATGAGTTAGATTTATACTTGAACTAGAATATGCAGTCCATGTTACATTTTGACCCCACCCACTGTAGGCTGAGCCAATTGTCAATTCCGTTTTGCATTCCGCAATCATATGTGTAGCTCACATACTAAGTCTGGTTGAATTCCGTCCAAAGGTTTCGGAGATGTTGTGTTATACACGATTTGTTGAGAATTTTACCCACTCCACATCCCACCTGGGGGCGCAGCCAAATTTAAATTGTGTCTTGCAAAGCGCAATCATATGGGTAACTGGCATAGCAAATTTGGTTGAATTCTCCGTCAAACGGTTGCAGAAGAATTGAGTTCTAAATATTGGCGTTGAACGGACCAATGGTTTGAGAGGAGATAGCTTGGCGGACGGACAGATGGACAAACAGACGGGCAGTCAGGCGGAGGTGATTTTAGTATCCTTGGCACTTTTTCAAAACGCGGTGAAAACAAAGAGGAGACAGAGCTTTTCGATATGCTACCCAGATAGCTTGAATTTCATTTGAATATGCTATAGTAGTTCCAAAGATAATATGATAACGGCAACATTGCCATGAAGTACATTGTCCATCAGCTAGGGTTGGGATTTGCGCTGTTGTGGTGGGTGGGTGGGGTGGGGCGGTGTTCTTGTAACGAATGGGTTAGTAATTCTCAAATGTAACATATATTTGCTCACGCGGCCGCGGAGACCAATGTGAGTATTGAAATCAGTCCCGTCTGTCTGTCTATCTCTCTGTATGCGTGTCTGTCCGTCTGTCTGTTTGTTTGCGTGCCTGTTTGTTTGCTAGTTTGTGTGTTTGCTTGTCTCTCTGTCATCTATCTAAATCTAACTTACTTTTCTGTCTGGTCGCAAGAGACGTCATCTAAATCTGAAACCTGAAGGGGCCATATTATTTTTTAACCGATGTTCCTTCAAGATTTTCTTCCGTTCAATTTCAAATGGCTTCCGCTATTGATGTTCCTTACACATAATTTCGAACAAGTTTTATCTGCTCATATTCAATTGTTCATATGCGTTTTATCTTTGTTGCATGGTCCTGTATAAATCTTTTTGAACATCTAAATTTGGAATTTTTAAATGACCCCTACCCGGTTTCTTATACGATCTCCAATAAAGAAGGTAAAGTTATTTATGTAATTAATGTTGCGAGCCACGATAACACGCTAATCATGCCAGCAACACGTCTTCCGTACGATTCGTAAAACATGACTGTGCACATAAAACAGGACTTGGTAGATTGTAGTGATTAGGAAATCTACGTAAAGTCGAAATCAACTCCATGACCACGTCGTTATTGTACCCCATTTCAAGCTAAAATTCCACCATCACAGAAACCCTATATTCTGCTTCAGATGTGTTTGGTGTTTTCAAACTGCGTGAAAGGTAAATCGGAGCGAGTTTTCGTCCAACCAATCCTTGTTTACGAACCGAAGACGGCTACTGGGATGATTAGTGTGGATAATAAATGTCGTTTTTACCATGTACCATAATGCATGCGATTACGTACACTCAACCATATGCAGATGAGAGCAAACTTGGGGTTCCATAGAAAGTGTGTACAGAGTATTGTAAAAATACTAGATCTATATACGTTTGGATAATATGCATCAGTTATATCACACGTCTCACAAATGATATTTGCATTTCCATCTATACACCTGTGCAAAAGTTAAGCACCAGCAAAAACAATGGAACGTAGAAACATGATGGTACAACTAGGCTGCCATACTTTTTGTCCCCGCGTTAGCTGACATAATTCCAAGTACGAAATGCACATGCATGCATGACTTCACGCCGCTTGATGTCCGTGCGTGGCGGGAAACAGCACACGTGTTCAGTTATGTAAAAGTCCAGTTTGAGGTGTAGAACATTACATACAGATTTAGGCGACAAGATTAGGAATTTTGTGTTCATGACCGTGGTTTATTTGTACAGCGAGAATTAGCTCTTGATTGTGAACCGCTATGGCAAGACGAAGGTTAAGTGATCGTGTGAAATGGCAAATCATAGGCATGCATACCACTGGTATGTCATGCAGAGAGATTGGCAGACAGCTGAACATTAACCATACTGTAATCAGTCGTTTGATTGCAAAACATGGACAAACTAACGAGGTGAAGGACAGGCATAGATCTGGAAGACCGAAGAAGACTACTGCCCGTGATGATCGAGCCCTAGTACGCCTTGTTAGGAGATCTCCATTCACCAACAGCAGAGTGCTCAGCCAGCAATGGGAAACGCGCAATAGAGTGTCAATGTCTACCGTCAAAAGGAGACTGTATGCTGCTGGCATGAAAGCTAGGAGACCTGTCAGACGTCCTCTCCTCACTGCACACCACAAAGAGGAGCGTCTGAGGTGGTGCAACGAAAGAAGACACTGGAACATGAGATCCTGGAGACGGGTACACTGGTCCGATGAAAGTCGGTTCCTGCTTCATGCCACAGATGGTCGAACTCGTGTATGGAGGTCCAGACGCACGGCGTACGACCAACGTAACATCATGGAAGAAGTTCCATTTGGTGGAGGTTCCGTTATGATATGGGGGTGCATCTCATTTGATTGTAAGCTGGATCTGTTGACTGTACCTGGAACACTAAATGGACACAGATATCAAGATTCCATACTGGATAGAGTTGTGGTCCCTCATTTTGTAAATCATGCACCTGGAACCCACCCTATATTCATGGATGACAACGCCCGACCACATCGTGCTAGAGCTGTGCATGAATACCTCCGCCAGAATGCCATCGAAACCCTACCATGGCCAGCAAGGAGCCATGACATGAACCCTATTGAGCATATCTGGGACATTCTGGGAAACATGGTGAGAAGGAGGGATCCTCCTGTGCAGAACCTACAGGAATTAACAGACGCACTCCATCTTGAATGGCAACGAATACCACAATGGCGTATCTGTCGGTTGGTGACCAGCATGAGACGTCGTGTCCAGGCCGTCATCCAGGCACAAGGTGGATATACCCGGTATTAATAATGACAGTCTCAAACTCGTGCACAGATGTTAAACTTCGTTTTCAGACACCATTAATGACAATCTAGCCACGTGTGTCAACTGTAGGGCAATAGTTGTCAGTTGTGTCAACGTAACCATATTCAGGCCTCGTTTTCACGTTCAAACAAAAACATACAGTGTTTCCCCACCATCATAATCAGCATTCCTCTAGTTGCATTATTACCTCTTGCACTAAGATGGATGGGTACATAAATGTTTATGCTATTGCTTTCTTCATAGCACATGAATATACCCTCGCATGTGCGTAAAAATAGGGTGGTGCTTAACCTTTGCACAGGTGTATAGATTAGCAAAGTGGGTGAACATGCTGATATCGTTCACATAGAACCTAAACATGATGCATTACCCGCGAAGACTTTTTTTTACACATATTTATCGTTTTGTTGTGAAATTTACACTGCTGATATGTCATGCAAAGAATTGAATTCTACCATTCAAATTATTATTTATTTATCGATGCATGGCTGCGGCCTTCTAGGCCTGCTTAGCACCAGCATATATTTTTTGCTTTGTTCACTATTTACTTATCTGTCTCTGATTGCGCATATAACGGTGTGCACTCAGGCATATTCAGAAGATAGCAAACTTGAGAGGATTTATATATAGTCATGACATTAGTTGTGTTACTGGAAGCAAGCTATAGAGGGTTGTCTTTGTGATAAACCACCAAGAACTAAGCCGGCTGTGTGTAGGCCTAATACATCTTTCCCACATTACCGTATTTTGGGAAAATACCCTCCCATAATGCATCGCTCGCATCATTTCTGGTAAACCCTCCAGTCGCTGCGCGGACAGCATTACTTTGTTTTTAGGTACAGATACAGGGCACTTTAAGCTGTTTATATGAAAAAATATGTTCATAATATTATTAAAGTCATACAGTATTGGGCAGCTCATCCAATTCTCTACACATTTATGTAATAGCTTTTATATATTTGAAATTTTTTCTCAAGCTGATTTTATATATGCAGTATATGATTTAGCCATTCTGGCATGAATGTGCGGCGTTTAAAGCGTAGATCAATTTTGTAGAAAACAAAACTTAATTTATATGGAATGAAATAGTCATATCGTAAGATTTATTTCGTTTTTTGCATTGAAGTACACAATTTAGGCCTCTGAAAGAATACAATTCTAACAATGTTTTATTTAGTGATGTATGTGTGGCTTTGTACAGTGCCGGATTATGGATGTGTGGGACCCGGGGCGCATAAGCTAGGCGGCCCCTAGCAAGACTGAATTTTTTTCATTTTAAAATAAAACAAGCATATGGTTTCGTGCGTGTAGGGAGGGGGGAGGGGACTATGGCTCAAATGTAGGCGCATTAAGTAGATTTAGCACATTTTTTATTAACCGTATGCTTGTTTTATTTAAAACTGAAATTTTTGCAGCCGTGCTAGGGGAATCCCATTATAAGGGTCGGGGCACGTGCCCCTCTGCACCATTAATCAGGCACTGGCTTTGATGAAGAGTTTTGGGGGATCAACCAGCTATGGGTTATTGTTGCATTACTTTGGAGTTTAATGATTAACACCCATTAAACATGATTAACAGATGCACACATTGCAGGCCAATTCCTCTTTAATAACAAAATTAAATAGTAGCTAGTACATTCTTCTGTGTAATAGTAAATCAGGTCTCATGCGGACTAAGGACCAGGTTAGTTGAAGAGTTAGCTCCCCTGATGGTGTAGGTATCATAGCATCAGTCATACACTTTTGGAATTCTTGGTGTGCAAGCTGCATACCAATAAGATGATGTCAAGCAACAGTCTTCACTCCTTATTAGGTTGCATGAAGGTACATAGCGACCAGCCTACTACTTCTGCAGAATCGCATGATTATTTCAGCCAATCAAGTTAGATTATACCATAATTGGTCCAAGAATGTAACCATGTTAGTTGATAGCGGAATCGCCCAGTTCATTCCATTCTGGATGCCAGTCTGTGAACAGCTAAGTTTTGAAGCTAAGTTTTGCTATATTGTTAAACGTTGTGATAAAAAGTTGTGTTTTAAGTCAAAGTTTAGATAGTTAAATAAAGACAGTTTTTCAATAATTGCTGTGAGCTGGGAAACGTAGTCGTGAAAAGTAATACAATTCCAGTTTATGAAAGTTATAGTTTACTAGATGTTTAGAAAATGTTAGCCTGTTGATTAGCCGACAAAAATAACGAATCAATTTGTGTCCGTGACTACAGTGAGCCGTGGAACATACCTAATAAGTTAATAAAGTGGCTTTATTTACGCGGGTTTACTGTTTGGAGAACGCATAGGTTGAGAAGAAGCATAGGAATTCGGTTCGAGGTTAATTTCTACAAAACTAGTTATTGATATGTACCGCAACATGGCTAGCAACGCGCACACGACGCGTAGTCGGTCTCCAATCCGGAGGTTAGCAGCAAATGCTTCGGGACCATTGAGAAACGTCAGTTTTGACAGCTGCTCTCCGTCACGTGACCGCAGGAGGGGTTGCAGGGGCGGGCAGCCAAACTCAAGCAGGAGTCGGGGGGGGGGGGGGGTGTCGGCTGCGTCTCGATCGAGCAGTGCGGGTACCGAAAGGTCGACGGTGTGGGACGATGCGGAACCGGTTAATTGGAGTACGAAGGCCTTGCGTGACAAACTTAAACAACGTGGTATTGTTTGTCCGACGAGTTTTAGGAAAGCGCAACTCGTCCAGTTGTTTGTTATGAATGACAGGCCGGTGAGTGACGTCATCGAGGCAGGGAACCAGGCGGAGGAAGGGTGTGGCGGACTTAGCCAATCAGAACGGCGCAGCGATGACATAGACTTTCAAAATGGCAACCACCGTAACAATCATGGAACAGCAACAACAATAACATGGGATGGGACCAGCACTGGAGGTAATCATTTCGGTCCCAATGACTATGACACGGGGTGCACAGATTTCGAGGTTCGGGCCCTGTCACGGCAGTTGGAGGCGTTCCAACGTAGGCTGGCAGGCCTACAATCACCCGGCACTAGTTTTCGTGAGAGGAGTGTCGGTGCCGGCCTGGATGGAGTTACACCATCATCATCACCATACTCTCATTCGTTTGTGACGCCAACTGTTCCTGGTACTAATACAGACCAACACCTTCACCATGAGGGACTACGCCCAAGTGTAGGTAACAATAACTGTAATTTGCCTGTTTTATCAGGTTTTACTTTGAGGGATCTGTATGATGAACGATCTGATGGTGCGACGAATGCAGACTGTACTTTTAACCAGGATGATAGGGCATTTGGTCCTATTTCTGGGTGCTTGACTGGGGGAAATCGTCTGGGAGTAGAGGTTCCGACAGCAACCAAGCATGGTCAAGGTTATGCGATGGAGAGCTTGCCACGCATTGAGATTGTGTCTCCTAATTTGAGGCAGGCGATAATTGCAGGTAAAGATGTCAATCTAGCCCTGCTGTTGATGCCTGATGCAAATACAGGGGAGATAATCTCAATGGATGCAAAAACAGGCATGGCTGTGAGAATGCGCAAAGATGTGAGGTTGCAGAAGAATTTGACACTTTCAGAATTTTTGTCAGCATTTATTGTATACAAAAAATCATGTGTGAGCCGTACCCACAACGGATTCAGGAACTTGATGGTTATCTGCAGTTGATTGTCGAATTATATACGCAGTTTGGGAAATCGATTTTCTATGCATACCATAGGGCATTTTCTGCCAAGGCAGCAGCCTGGTTGCAACAGCATGGCAGAAAAATTGACTGGTCGGTTAAGGACAGGGATATAATCCAGGCCGTCACGGCAGGGTCGGTTTTGACCTCTTGTGACTTGTGTCAACAACATGATCACACAGCAAAATTTTGTCCCACGGTTCTAGAATTCCGGCCATATTTTCGTCCTGGCGGGAGGAACAATTTTGACAGTGGTGCTAATGGGGGCCGTACTAGAATGAAAGTGAATTACCTAGGTAAGGAAATCTGTAATAATTTCAATGGCAACCGTGGCTGCTTCGCAAAATTCTGTCGCTATTTGCATGTCTGTTGGAACTGCAAGGCTAGTCACCCTGCACCTACATGCCCGAACTCGTCCAAGCGAACAATTCAGAGTCGCAATTTTGGCAAGCCAGTGGATAGCACCCAGTCTAATTGACTAGCCAGTGGGACAGAGCCATCAAATATGCAAGTGGAGTCTGAGGTAGTGGAGGGGGGCTATGTTATAGCAACTCCTATAAACATTAACCAGCTGTCGATCGAGTTGCGGGGCCACCCGGACAGGGACTTTGTGAATAATTTGATTCAAGGCCTCACACATGGTTTTCACACAGGTGTCTTGGAGCTACCTAATGTGGCTTTGGAGTGTAAGAATTTGATTTCTGCTTGCAAGGAGCTCATGATTGTTGATCATTTGATAGAAGATGAACTCAGTAAAGGCTACTTATGTGGCCCTTTTGATAAGCCACCCTTTCAGAACTTTCGTGTAAGCCCTATTGGTCTGGCTACAGGCCGCTACTCAGGCAAGAAACGTCTGATCGTGGACTTGTCAGCCCCTCACGGTAAACCGGGTCATAGTAGTGTTAACGATCTGATAAACAAAGCTGATTATTCTTTGTCATATGTTACAACTGATGATGCCATTTCTTCTATTTTAGATAAAGGCAAGGGTGCATGGTTGTGTAAGACTGACATAGTGGATGCATTTAAATTAGTCCCAATACGACCAGAGTTATGGCATTTATATTGTATCAAGTGGAGAGGTTTATATTATTTTTATAATAAGTTACCATTTGGTAGCCGGTCATCACCGAAGATATTTGACCAGTTATCAGTGGCGATCTGCTGGATTGCGATGCACAACTATGGCATAAAAAATATTTTGCATCTGTTGGATGATTTTCTGACGATTGAAGGTAGTGACGCAGTACCGGAGCGTAATATGGCCTTATTAACGCTGATCTTTGGCAAGTTAAATATACCGTTGGCGACGCACAAGACAATCGGACCTACTCAAGTGATTGAATTCTTGGGCATAGTGTTGGATCTGTGAGAATGGAATCCAGACTTCCTCTTGACAAGGTACAGAGGATTATTACCATAATGAGAGGATTGCTGGGTAAACGCAAATGTACAAAGCGGGAACTGCTGAGTTTGTTGGGTCATTTCAAATTTGCAGCAAGGGTGATTGTCCCCGGGCGATCATTTGTTTCTTATTTGATCACATTGGCTACGTCTGTGACAGAGTTGCATTATCAAGTTACTTTGAATAATGATTGTAGGAAGGAAATGGAAATGTGGTCACACTTTCTGCAAGGTTGGAACGGTTCAGCATTCTTTCTCGACAAATTCATTACGTGTGCAGCTGATTTAGAGTTGTTTACAGATGCATCCGGTATTGGATTTGCCGGGTATTACCACGGGAAATGGTTTCAGGGCAAATGGCCGGCTAAATTAGTAGACATTCGAACAGAGGATTGCTCCATGGCCTTCCTGGAGTTATATCCCATTGTGGTGGCGGCAGTATTATGGGGGACTTCATGGCCTAAATAGCGTATCCTATTTCACTGTGACAACTTAGGTACAGTTGACATCATTAGGATGGGCCGATCAAAAATACCACACATCAACAGGTTAATGCGTCGCCTGGCTTTGTGTGCCGCATATAATAACTTCTTTGTGACAGCTAAGCATATTCCAGGGAATTTAAATGACATTGCTGATTCTATTTCTAGGTTCCAGGAACAACGATTTCGAGAGTGTGCCCCCTTTGCGGAGGAAGTGGCGACTACAATACCAGAGCCAATAGAAATTCTATGCTAGACAATCTTTTGGAGCGAATGTGGGTATCGGCCGTTAGCAAGCATACACTTCGCAGCTACAAATCGGGTATCTCATGTTACCAAAGGTTTGCAGCTATGATGGGTTGGAATATTGGAATCGCCATGCTTGAATGCCTGCCGCCCATATCAGAGGACAGGCTTCTGTATTTTATCGCCCATTGTGCAGGAGTGTTGCAGTTGCGATATGGCACCATTAAACTATATTTGGCAGGTGTTCGTTTCCATTATGTAGTGGCAGGATATCATAATCCTTTTTTAGATAGGTTAAGCCAGCCACTGCCCAGGCTTAAGTTGCTACTAACAGCGGTTCAAAGGTCTCAAAGCAGACCACGTATGTCCAGACTACCGATTACAGTAGACATATTGTCCCGGATTTGTCAGACGCTAAAGGCAGGTTTGTTTGGGATGTACACTGATTGCCTCATGACAGCGGCTTGTACGGTGGCGTTCTTTGCATTTCTGAGGTGTGGGGAATTTACAGTACAAACGCAGAATGTGGACGTTGAGAACATCATCACTTTGGGGGATGTTAGATGGGCAACCGATTTATCCTACTGTATACTTACATTGAAAGCGTCCAAAACTGATCCTTTTCGGCGAGGCATTGATATTCATGTGTGTTGTGTGGACAAGCGTTTAATTTGCCCAGTCAGTAGCTTAAGGAAGTATCACTTACTCCGATCACAGTCAGGAGCTAAACTTTCGGACCCTCTGTTCTGTACCGGTAATGGGTTAGTACTAACCAGAAATTTTTTTATTAACCACCTTAGGGACATTATGCAAAGGTGTAATCTCAACAGTTTACACTATTGTGGACATTCCTTCCGCAAGGGTGCAGCTACTTCAGCGGCCCAGGGGATGGTTGAAGATCATATGATCAAGCTTATGGGACGTTGGTCCTCGGACTGCTATACAAGATATATCGGTACAGATGTAACATCTATCAGAAATGCTCAGATTGCAATGTGTTCAGGGTAGGGTCGGTTGGATTGGTATCCAGTCAAACCTGCTATGGGGACAAGGGGTATTATGAGACCGCCCGGTATAAGATTCACTCTTCATTTAATGTATATATGCAAGGTAACTACATGTATATTTTTGTACTTTTGATATTTATGAATTGATGCAACATAGTGGACCCTGCTGTATAGTTACCATGTAGTTAGAGAACACCGGCCTTAGGCAAATTCCTGTGTCCAATTAGGCAATATTGTCGTATCTTATTAGTGGCATACTGTCAAATCCGCTGGGCATTGATTGTAGTAGTAGATCACCTGACCTAGCAGATTGCGTCATCCTTAATGTGTAGTAATCATGCTTTAACCTCTTAGGGACAACCTTCGGTCGGTCTACAGTCAGACGGGTGGTAGAAATCATTAGAGCTATATGTCTTAAGGGCCCATAGATTCCTTGATTCTATTCCAGGCGAGCAATACCTTTGGCTGCCTTGGTGCACAGTCAGACCGGTATAAAGGATTGCCTTATTAAGAGATCAGGTGGTGGTTGGCTACTGGCCTGGATACTGGATCCGTATATGTATATACATGTATATTGGATCAAACGGTAGTTTCAAGCATATTCAAGAGACTACTTGTTCGGTTTGGACAACTTTGCGATTCACCTTGGGGTGATCTTTCGTACAGGTTTTTGACAGTATTTTGAACCTCGGGGCCGCTACGACAGGTATGCATGGTCGGGTAGTTGTCTCCCTTTGATTGACAATGGTTGGTGACGGTTTTGTTTCTGACATTGAGCTTCTACATACGGTTTTGGTTCATATTGATATGTTATTTATTGTACATATACCCAAGTACTTCGCTATAGCTGTATTATGATGTACTTGCAGGTGTGCTACCTGGTGACGGCTGGTTTCGCACTGGAATGATGGCAACATTCTGCCACATGGCTTGATGCACGTGTATATACATGGCTTTTAGGGTATCACAGTCTAAGGAGGCATAGCCTTCAAGCGTGTGTATTCAGGTGCGGTTCATGGCAGGCCACTGTTTTATTAGGGTGCATTCGAGTGCGAAGCCGGCTGTATGGAGTGTTCAGTGGTAGACGCGGACATGTGTGGGTGTGGAACACCTAGGCACAAGAGGGGCAATAGATTCGTACAACCTAAGTATACGGCACGGACAGCAATAGTACCAGGAACAGCCGGCGGTGATTCATCACAGAGGGTGCAATGGAGAACAATACATTCTATGTGTCGACAAGTTTTCGGTGGTATACACTCGATTTATTCAGTCTCACACGAGTAGGCGATTACTTTGGATGTGATACAAGTGGTATATTTTATACATATTCATGACATGGGGCGGGGCCCTGACCGAGTCGCAGTGAAGCCTGCCTTATTCCATTTCAATTGAAAGCACTATCATGACTATCAGTCCGCTTAACCACAAATCTGGCAATTGCATGTACTTAAGTACATAATGGTGCCTAAATGTCTTTAAAGGTTTTCAAAGGTTGTACTGAATAAGGCAGGTTACACTGGATGAGGCGGGTTACAAGATATTAGCAATAGGTCTTCACACAGAACAAGAGTGCTCGTCATATATCATACAGAACACTGGGTAGCGGGCCTAGCAATACAATGGCCTTGGTCGATGTGTTCAATTCTAACTTTTGGGGGACTCTCGTGACCAGTTAACTTGTGCAGAGGTCATTTATGATTGGCATTGAAACAATTTCACTCATAAGTTATTCCATCACAAGTTAGTTTGTCACGTTGCAGCTTGGATGGATAATGTTAAACGGAATCCTCTAGCGTACGCCTCAATTACAAGTCCTAACTGGCCACTCGTATTGGGCAGTATCCTCCAAAAGTTGACAGTATAATTGAGTACAAATATGAAGTACTGACTTTATCATAGAATAGAAAGTACATAATGCAGTATCAATACTCTGATCTATTGTATATAATGTTTATTATTTAAATTTTGCTAACCAATCGGTACCATGGCTTAATGCAGTGTACACACAGGGTAACCGTTAGTTACCTGGGGTCAAATCAAGTGCCATGTACACACTGAGTAACCGTTTGTTACCGTGCTTAAATGCAGAGCATACATTAATACAGAAGACTGTATTAAGTGTATTTATACATAAGTGGTAATCGCGTGTTACCAGACGGCAAATGCAACGCAAACACATGGTAATCGCTAGTTACCATGTATCAAATCAATGAAATGCACACTCAAGGTCTTAGTCACTCAAGTATCAAGGATGCCTAACAATGTTAGGTAACCAGGACATAGGATTGTTAACCAGGACATAGGATATAAGTGCAGGAGCTTCAATCCTATGTCTTTTATGCCAAAATAAATATATAATTCATATCCATGTGTTGTGTTCTCTGTGCATGTGTTAAATCATGCTATTCAACAGAGCACCAAAAACGCCTAAAATATGGGCATAATAAGCATATATATATATATATATATATATATATATATATATATATACATATATCTATATATATATATATATATATATATATATATATATATATATATATATATATATATATATATATATATATATATATATATATATATATATTGCCCATATTCTAGGCGTTTGTGGTGCTCTGTTGAATATCATGATAGTAATGCAACAATAACCCATAGCTGGTTGATCCCCCAAAACTCTTCATCAAATTATATTCAAATATTTATTAGGGCCTCCAATTATTGCTTTGTAATTCATTTCATCGTTTGTGGTGGGAAAATAGCCACTCTTTACTCTATTGTAATTATACTCAACGTATGCTTAGTATATATTTTGTTCTAATTGTTAATTGGTTTGTGTTATTGTTTTATATAGCTGTATGCAAGACCTCACACAACAGCATTTAACTGTTTGTAATACAATCCGTGTTTAAATACAAAGAGAAAGTTAAATCATTTCAAAGATTAGCCAAGTTTGTATCACATTATTCAGCGATGGCTGCGAAAATATCTGATGGTTCCTGTAGCTCTGCCCCCACCTCAAGAACACTGTGGGCTTCATGGATTTCTGGCTGGATCATTCAGGTTTCCCCAGGCTATTGTATCCCGTCAGGAGAGATAGAGGTAAGGAAGGAAACATGCCATCTCTGGCTTGATCATTCAGTTGTCCTCAGGCTATTGTGTCCCGTCAGGAGAGATAGAGGAAAGGAAGGAAACATGGCATCTCTTATCCCATTGCGTATAGGAATACAATTTGCTCAAATTTGTATCGGAGATATATTTACTTGTCTTGATGACTACATGATAATTAGAAGATAGGTACAAGTCATTCAAATTTGTGCACGTGAATTCGTTAAGATCTTCACCTGTGCATACGACAGAATGCGTTGTGCCCTATCTGCATTTCTGCTTACAAATAAGGCATCATATCCTGTGGCATAAAATGCTATTGTTTTGTTGGTGGATAGATTGTAGGAGATTTAAGTCGACCAAGATGTCATTATCATGAGTGGATTCATATAAATATGTAGCGGCATAAACGTCACTCAATTAAATTAGGCCACCTTCCATAGCACTTGACTTGAACAAAGTTCATTATATCAACATATAGCGACGATGTTCAGCTACGTTAGAAAGTTATGTTATTCCTGATATGCTGCGCGTTATGCAATGGCAGCATATCATTATAGTATGCACATGGCTGGGGTTCCATGCAGGTCCTGTTCCATCAGCCACAGCCCGACAGACAGACATACATACAGAGAGACGGACGGATGAACGGACGGACAAAATGACAGACAAATAGACAGACAGACGGACGAACAGGCAGGCAGACAGGCGCACACACCCGATCGCAATAACCTCATCCCCTTACGGCACGAGGGTAAAAAGTCATTAAATATATAGACAGGTTCATTAGAAAGTGCATATATGGATATTGTACAGCATGACACAGTAGATATCACTCAGTAAAATAAACACAAAGTCAATTCAATTCACCTTTCCAGAGTATCCATCCATCATATGACGTCATAATCAACTATGACGTGTATAATGTCGTCATCGTGAATGACGTCATGAATGATGTCGATAAGTACGTCGCGAACGCATATTTGAAGATGGTCTATGCGTTGTTGTACAAATTCCATGCCTTTACTATTTAATAAATATTCTGTTGACTATTTTGAAACTGATTTGACTGGACGTTCTTGCATAGGCAGCAGTAGCACCCAATCAAATTAGATACAACATATTCAACAGCTTCCCTGTATAGTTTTCAGGAAATTGATAGTTAGGGCATTTGGGGATCGATCAATTCCAACACGGCGAGGTGTGGGTGGAGCTTAGCTAGTTATGGGCGGGGCATAGCTAAACTGGAAAAGTCCATTGAATAAACACGTCCGTTTGATTATATGGGTATTTGAGACCTATGATTCGAACAGTTATAAATAACTAGCAGAGTTAACGTCAAACCACCGTTTCCTATTGTGATACTATATGACATGAAAACAGCAATGATAATCCAGCATAGTATACTAATCTTACCATGGGAATATAAAGCGTATTACTCATGTGTTTATCAATCTCATTGGTTCCTCCACCACCACTCCTCTCAAACAAATAGTATCATAAATGACGTAATTTCCACGGATGACGTCATTAGATTTCCGGATGCGATGCATGAATTCCTAACATGGAATTAGTCCATGAGCTACCCTATGTGTTGGTGACGTAATGTTAAACTGTTTTTATTTTGTGTTCTAATGGAGTAATCCGATCTGACACTCGGATATCTGACGTCATGATCAATTACGTTACTATGGGAGACTGAATGTTACAAACATTATGACAGATAACTCCCTCAGGAAAATTGAAGTCTGGCATGAAGTGTACGAAGTGTGTGTCTTTCTTAAGTCTAACTTAGCAAACCTAATAAGCATTATGTTGAATATTATGAAACTAATTGGACTGTACGCAGTTTGGCAGCAGCAGTCCGCAGCAAACTTGGTTTCACAATATTCTACAGCTCACCTTTGCAATTACCTCCAAATTGGAATTTGCCCAGCCCATCTCTAGCTAAGCTCCGCTCACACTTTGCCCGTGTTATGATCAATCGATACCCACACTCTCAGCATCTTTATTTCCAGAAAAATATTATAATAAAGCTGTTCAATATTTTGAAACTAATTTGACAGGGTGCTGTTGCTGCCTATAACTCAAATTAATTTCAAAATATGCAACAGCATGTTTATTGAATAGTAAAGACATACGATTCGTACAACCTGACGGATTATTAAACATTTAAGATGAACTAAATCAAGTCATTGACGTAATTGATTATGTTGTCAACTTACACGTCACGTGGTTGATTATGACATCATATGATTGAGTGAGAAACTGGATTCCTCCATTATGCTCACATTCAGCTACATACTTCTACCATGATCTAATTCAGAGCTAAGTAAAATGCACCAATCAGATAAACGTAATCCTAAATGCAGTTGGCATTAGCTTTACTGATTACTATTCAGAAAAAGCCCAGATATATTGTTAGTGGACTGTGCCCAATTAGAAATGATGCCTTGAATGTGATATAACACATGTGGATTCTGATGCATTTTGAGATATTGTGAGATATTTCTACTGGATCCAGAAATATTAATGCCGATATTGATGTGATGCATGCTAACAGGGTTCTGGTTCCATTGTGAAAATTCGAGCATAAAATGTTACAGGTATCTTATTCCTTTGCATTTCAAAATTGCACTGATGTCAGATCTGATTGTTTTGTCAAAAAATGCATAAATAAATGGATCCACGACTGAATTCAGAAAGATAAGACTTGTGAATAAGCCAGAGATAATATCTCGTACAATAAATGAGGCGAATCGAAACTTAACAAAATGATATAATATTGCATAAATTATTGAAGGCCAACACGTCACACAAAATGTAATTATGATCAATGTAATAGCCTTAGCGTTTGTCTGTCTCCGGGCACCCTGTGCCGTAGATAAACTACCGCTTCGAGCGTGCCGTCTGACAATAACATGCTTAGCTATTTGGAAGCCAGCAATTGTTAAGCTAAATATACCCATGAAAACAATCTGTTGAAATATAGTTTCCCACGTCTGTAAAGATAACCCAGACGTCAAACGTTGATATTCACAGGTAACATCAAAATATGTGCCGCGACTGTAAATATGAGGTTTGAAAAAGATCGGCAGTGGCAGAGAAATGATCGCTAGTATTCCCCACATACTGACGCACATGCGCACAACAAACCCACGTGTTACTCTCTGTTGAGCTGTTAATACAAACGCCATTTGATAATATCTTAGTACAGAGAAGAAAAGCAGATGCAGAAGGCTAGTCCCAAAAAAAAACATGACAGCATACAAGATAACATGACATAGCCAACCAGGTCCGACAAGGCGTGGCACCAACAGTGTGGAGTACAGTATACCTCCAATACAAGAGCCAAGATCAGAACATCCCAAGCTGAAGATGAAAGTAAAGATTATAAATCGGTGACGTTTGGAATACCGTATGTAGATCAGTAGCAGCGTGTTAGCAAACACTCCTACGAGATAAAATAGAAAATGCGCGATGCTTACAACATTATCCATTTGCACGTCCTGGTTCCGCTCTAGAATAGATGCCTGCTGATCTGAGATAGTGGAGGTCCAATTTGAATCTGAACTGGATGTGTAATAAGTGGTTAGTGAGGGACCTGAGCCAACCATTGTCTTACTGTGCAGCAGCGTTTGTGCTAAAATATGATAATAATAATAATAATAATAATAATAATAATAATAATAATAATAATAAAATAATAATAATAATAATAATAATAATATCTTAAAACTTAATATTCAAGGAACATCCACACGGGTATTGTTTTCGTGCGTGCGTGCGCACGTGCGTGCGTGTGTCTGCGCGTCTGTGCACGTGTGGGCATGTGCGCGTGCGTGCGTGCGTGCGTGCGTGCGTGCGTGCGTGCGTGCGTGCGTGCGTGCGTGCGTGCGTGCGTGCGTGCGTGCGTGCGTGCGTGCGTGCGTGCGTGTATTTTCGATGGCCCATTTTTGGAGGTGGAATGAAGGCCGTAGAGTGCCTCAGAGCACTGCTTGATATGTGTACCAAATCACTACACCCTGATAAACACCCGGCTAATATTCTGATTATTCTAAGTGGAAAGGCGAAAGCAGTGTTCATCAACCCCATGCACATAGTGGATTACTTGCATAGAACGTAGCTCTAATAGTGACTCATTTGCAATGCATACTCTTCGTCCCCATCCATAACTATGTGTGTTAACACAGCTAAGCAACTTAATTTTGTGCAATACTGGATGCATGTTCTTAAGTTTTTAAAGCACGTATTATAACAAAAGTTAGATCACTATTGATATACCAAGAAGATGTATTTGGTTAAACATAAGGCAAGATCTGTCATGCGAAGAACATAGGCCATACTCAGTATGCGGTAGTTAACTTTGCTACCATCTTGCATTTCTCAAAACGGCCAATACTGTCGTATAGTGATCATTCAAATTTGAAATGCATAGACTTTAGCCTACCAAAATCAGCCGTGAAACCATGGGCACAAAGTTCAAATCAAACAGATATTCTGTGAACTATCACGAAAGTGGAACTAAATGACAAAAACTCATAAAGATATTTCCCAAATTTGAGCTTGATCCATTCAGCGTTTAAATAGATAGTATTTCTTTGTGAAATATATTTCATCCAAGATGGCCACACACACGTTCATGTCTTAAAGATAGCAAGTTCCCATGCACCAACATGAATCGTCATCTTTCCCAATTATAATTTCCAATCTTAGCTCAATCTGTCCCGGGATCTTACAGCCCAGTTATTGCAAAAAATCTATCGTCCAAGATGGCAACTGAACCGATCAACCAAACAGGTTGTCCCAAGATACTTTTATCAGCTGTGCGTCTAGATGACATTGATCAGCATTCACCTTAATTGGGCGAATTGTTTTGCAGAACATTTTTGATAAACTAAAATTGTGTATGTCCGTCGACCTAATGGATCAAGCAAATGCAAACTGTCGTATTCGTATGCAGAATGTCTCGACTGACTAATGCAATTTAATATATAAAACCATTTTGCAGTCACAATCCATAACTAATAATGCATAATTTTGATTGATCGATGTGCTTATGTTTCTCTTTCCACCCATGTCGCACAGTCAGACTTGACTGGTCCTTCGCCCATTACAAAACTTCTCACATTTTAGCTCGGTTCAGTAATTCATCAACTATTAGGTTCGCTTTAAACACTCTTCGCGCAGCTATGTTCGAAGACGAGCTTTCTGAAGTATCAGCTGCGAGCTATGTTAGAAAAAAGAGATTTGAATATCAGAAAAACTCATGAAGAATCCAGATAGCTGGTGATATTTTGAGGGGAGCCAGACTACGACCAATAAACCATATTGCCAGCAGTAAGAAATGAATGCATGACACAAAGAATAGAAATGTGATAAGACAGATTTAAGAATACTCTTGTAGCAAATGGTGCCAAAGCACGAGTGTGGCATAAGATATGTTATGCTCAATATACAGACACAACTTAAAGTGAATCTCTACAGAAATCTCTAGAGAAATATTTCGATGATGACGCTACCTACAACCGTAGTGTAACTGTAGATGAAATCAGCCGTATTTTGTGGATTTCGGAAGATGCAGTAAACTGGAGGTAATATATCGCCTGCTAAAATGTTATCCCAATGTAAGCTATTAGCTTAGCACTCAGTAAAGCAACGAGTGTCAAATAATCCATGTAAAAACCCAATTTGGAGTTGGATCACAAAGCGTGCCTTTGCTTAGCTAGGGTGATCAACCGAATAGGAGCGAATGGTTCTATCACTTACCACGCCTAATAATATTAAAAATATCTAACAAAAAAGGACTCAGACATAGCTATAATCTGTATATCTCAAAACATAGTAATTAATGAATGTATACGCCATGCAACACATGACATAGATATCTTTCATTAGGTGCTAGATGGTAAAATACATGTCATGCAACACGAAATGCAGTCTGTCAAACACGCCAAGGCACAGATTCCTTTCTTGGAACACTCAAAACTGACATCTGTAGCAAGTCGGATGCACCATTTATATTGAATGACTTGCCTGCTTCCGGCAAATGTAATATTAGGGAATGCATTTTTTTTTCAGCAGGAGTGGACAGCACGTGTTTTGGTTTATCTGTAAATAACTCTCAATGTGTCGAAAAGCTAAAACTACTGGGTTTGTATTCTATTTGTTCACGAAATTGCCAACCGTTCCACTTTGGTGTACAGTATTCAGCCGAGAATTACCATCAATAGAGTCAGAACATGGTCATATGCCAATCATTAGTTCACCAGCGAATGTGCCGGATGCGCTAAATACAGCAACAAAGTGAGTCATGGCAATATTTTCAAATCGTGGACAAGGTCGTACGGTCATTAATGTTGATCAGGCTCCTCACTGCAAACTAATTAAATTAAAACCAGGCTGGATCAGACTATCATTGCACACAGATCGCAGATTTTGGCGATCTACACAACTAGGTGAACGTTTTAAAGACAATTGGCGGGTAGACGAGATTGTCTGGCATATAATAGCAGAGGTTCGGATACAAAGTGGATTAATTCTTCTGGGTACGCCTGAGATAGTAGTATAGCACAATACATCCTGCAATGGTATAGAACTTCACAAACTCACTATACAAGCATTATAGTGTATATCGATGCCAGACGCACATCTATTTGTTGAGCAATCTGAAAACAATTGTCACGGTGAGAGATTATCTGCGATTGGTGAAAGTCACCATTACAAGTTTGAAAAGACAATAGTATTACATTAATCTGTTACTGTTCTGAGAACATGTTGTCTGAATTTGTCCCTGCCATTTGTTGAACAATCAAAAGAATATGTGAACATCACATTCTGGTGATATACATCAGCATGGCATATTTATTACTACCGTTCACCAGAGTCCAGCGCAATGCATATCGTTAGTCTAAATAATGTTGTCACACTTGATAGAAATCACCATAAAACCGATATTCGGTTAAAACCGATATGAAAAATCATATCAAATCTGATTTGGCTGTAGGCCAAACTGCGCACACCTAGAACCAGGCTTAACCAAACTCTGTTATCTTGCAAACAGTGGTTGACAGAGTACAACTTTTCGCAAGCTTTGTGGGAACGTGGCTGTGCACACAGAAACATAGGACCTTTGACATTACATACATATTTGGAAACATCTGAATCCATATTAATGAGCAACTCCTATGCAAAGTATAAGCTCAAGAGATAAAATGTTTCAGGTATAATCCACTAAGATTGGCTGTCATTTAGTTTTTTAAATATATTTCACTATGAAGCGCTAACATATAGAAATTCAGCTAAGGAAGCATCATGCTCGTATGTAGCACATACACATTATCATAAACAGCTGCGTTCTCAACTTTTACCTGAATGCCATTTAGACTGTTCTATAAGCCCATTTTCTGAAATCTCAACTAGAGCATCTTAAAATCAACGGAGGAATCTAGTTTTAGCTATGCCGTGCCCGCCGTTAGCTAACCGGCACCCACACTTCGCCCATGTTGGGATGCATAGATACATGAACCCCCTGACCATCACTTTCCAGAAAACTACCGATAAGTTGTTGAATATCTTGAAAGCAATTTAACTGACTGCCTATTTCATGTTTATTAATACTAAAGACACACGATTCATACAACAGCGCTTAATTCGTAATCGATTAAACGTTCGTGACGAACTTAGCTACATCACCCACCACGTACTTGATTATGACGTAATAGGATTGACTGAGAAACTGGATTCCTCTTACATCTAGGCACACAATTTAAGCCTCTAAAAGTATATCACTTTAACAACTTTATTTTCAGATATTTTGTTGTGAATATGTACCTGTAATGCAATACGTACCTGATTTCACGTCCTGTTATGATTGTTCACTACAATATGAACGGAGGAACCTGTATTTATAATGGTATGGCATCATCGGTTCCAGTTGCAAAATCCGATCAAAGTAACTTCTAGAAATGATTATACTCCCCGCTACTAATGCATCGCATGCAGCAATGCTTTGTCTATCACCCACTCCATCTGCAGAGTATAATTGATTGTGATATGGCTTTAATATTCGGTAACACTCAAGAGTCTATGGGATAAAGAACTGTAGCTAGATGTTGCTTTTGTAAATCCACTAAGCACCATTGTCTAGTTTCAGTCTCGCACAAATCTGCAAATGATAGACAATACAATATAGAAGCTTAGATGTGCGATGCATCTATAATACGGTTATATTATATGACATAGTTCTTAGTATGCATCCGTAGAGCCACAACAACCGCAGCAGCCGCAGCAGCAGCAGCAGCAGCAGCAGCAGCAACAACAACAGCAACAACAATAGTAGCAATGGTGGTGGCGATGCTGGTGTCGGTGGCAGCAAAGGCACCAGCGTCAGTTGCAGTGGCGCCAGCGACAATGATGCAGTAGTAGTAGTAGTAGTAGTAGTAGTAGTAGTAGTAGTAGTAGTAGTAGTAGTAGTAGTAGTAGTAGTAGTAGTATATGCGTACGTGTGTTCGTGCGTGCGTGCGTGCGTGCGTGCGTGTGTGCGTTTGTGGGGTTTAAAGGAAAATTCCAGTGAAAATCTGGAATAGGTCAACTAAAAATATACTATTATCCCAAATAATTGCTGCAAGAAAATATAAAATATACTGTTCCCTTGCCGAGAAATAATAAAATGAATATGCCCAATGACGTCAGCTTGACACCAGCAAAATATCGGCGGAGCTTTGGATTTACCTGCTTATTTCGCGCTATGAAGGCCGAATATTAATTAACCCAAATTCTGTCAGGAAATCAGAAGATTTCCTTATTGAATGTCCATTCGCAGATCAAGCGAAGACTATTTTTGGAAATTGACTACTGGAATGGCTGGTTCCGTTACTGAGGCAGTCATTCTAGTGGTACATTTTCAAAAAATAGTCTTCTCTTGGCCTGTAAACAGACAACCCCAACTTGACGATTGCAGAGGCCAGTTCTGGCATGAAATGCTTAAATCGCAAGATGTCCGCATATCAAGCATGGGCTAGCAGTAATAGAAACGATCATGGAAATGGTACAGCAATTAGTTCTTTAATGCTTTCACACTATTGAAATCTAGAGCTATTAATCATTTACAATGTTTACTCCCAATTTTAAATAACCACGCAGAGTGTTGAATATTCTGAATTAAATTTGCCTGGAAAGGATGGAATTATGTTGCAGTAGCTACCAAACAAAGTACTTTCGCACAACAGTCAGGGTAAATTTGACACTTTTTGCTTTTCTGGCCTTGAAGGAGTTAAATAATTGATCCCAATTTTAAAATGTTGATCAATACTTACTGCCTGTTGAATGTTTTGAAACTGGAATTTGACTTGAAGCAGAAGTTGCAGTAGGCAGCAACAGCTTTCAGAGAAATTACTTTCAGAATTTATTTAACTAACGTATTTTTTTTACGAATTTGTTGTAACTTGTTGATTAAAAACATGCTCCTGGCATAGATCTTTAATGTTTTTAAAAATAGGATATGCCAATTTGTTTACAATTTAGCGCTGCAATTGCTGGCGTGATCATCGGGACACTAATTGCATCTTAATTTCCTCCAAATACTGGCAAGGTGTCAGTTGTTTAGCTAGTACGCTAATTATCCAGAAGTAAATGCTGTAACATGAGCTACAAGATTTACCTCCCCTGGTTACGGCTATCCTAGCTCCCGTAAAGAGAGTATGTGTTTCGGTGACGTCAGCCGCTTGGCCAAAATGGCGCATCTATCTACTGGTTACGTTAGCCATTTAAATTGCGGATATCTTTTTTATTTGTTGGCATAAACGTGTGCTCTTGGTTTCAAATTAATGCGGAGAATTAGTACATTACGTCAGATACACAACATTTCCCAGTGGAATATTACTTTAAGGAAAGATGAGAAAGTGTTCTGAGAACTGTAAGTGTACTATTGGTAAAGGTAGTATGAAATGCCAAGTAGATTACATTCAAAAGTCATAGGGCCGTGATTCTGACAGAAGTGCTTTAGAAAGCATGTTCAACATTTTTAGGCTGGCGTTATCTACTTTATTGCATTGATCTAAGTTTATCTTGTGCAATATATCAGACTTAATTTTTCATAGATAGTGAGCGCTGCAGCCTCTAGGCTTCATAGATTGAAGTAGTACCGGACAGGCCGAATCCAGTGCTTTCTTGTCAGTACACTTTCTATGAAATCGGATAATTGCGATTTTATCAACCCATCAAAAGTGTGAGGTGGATGAAACGACTTTTTTGTGAAGCAACTGGTGCGAGTCTGTTGGCGTAAAGTATACTTTATGGTTTAAATAACTCGATTCAGCAAATTTTGTACCTTTGTAAACTCTGAATTTATCACTTATGGTTACTTTCAATTTAATCTCAGGATTAGGGTTGTTTACAGTTTGCAGGAATTCAGTGAATTCCTCTCTTGTATGTGGCCAGATCAAAATAATATCATCAAGGTATGTATTGAAATTGAGGGAGTAGCTTCTTCCCACTCAGCCGTGTAAATGTTGGCAAAGCTCGGACTGAAACATTTACCCATAGCACAACTGCTAATCTGTTGATAAACCTCTCCATTAAATTCAAAATCGATACCATGCAAATTAATTTTGAGCATTTCTATTATTTCCCTGTCCGGGCGAAGTGCAGTAAAGTAGAGAAGCGACGATTTGGGTGGTTATTTTCAAACCATTTAAGTAGTTGCTGTGTCAGAGCAACCAACTTTATTTGCATCATTATAACCTTTTTCCTTTTATGTCACCGCCTTTTGAAAAGGTGTGAAAATAACTGCCCAAAATCTTCACTGTTTTGATTGGATGTTAGCTGTAGAGGGTGACCATAAGCCCCTCTCCATTATTAAATCACGTACCTCCTGCCATCCAATGGGGTGAGCTTACGGGTAATCAGTGTAATGATGCGTGATGAGGGTTAATGACAGGGTAATTAAGGATGATTGACGTGCTACATGTCTGGACTCGTCTTTTCCTGACTCTCGAACTCGTTCGAGCGTGAAGCCACGCCCCCTCGTTTAATAACGTACCTCCTGGCTTCCAAAGAGGTGAGCTTAATGGTAATTTGCATAATGCAGATTGACGAGGGTTAATGACATGGTAATTAAGAATGATTGACGCGTTGCATGTCTGGATACGTCTTTTCTGACTCTGGGAACCCATTCAATCACGGGAGACTAATTATTAATGGTCAAGCTGTAGAGTAAGGACAATTGTGGAAGACTCCGCTGTTAGTCTAATGGATTGCTCATTAAATTTCTGAACCTCAGTGTTTTAGCCGTGACAATGTACAAGGGTCGATGTATTGCATAAGATCAATCGGTTTGCTATTACTCTGATAGATTAAAGTTAACTAGTCGAGCTTTAAAACAATCCAGACCGCTTGTAGCGATCGTCAGAGTCGTACAAAGCTCAGCGAATCAATTTTCAATCATGTTAGATTAATAACAATATGTATTACATTTTACCAGGCCTCGAGCGGCCGCGCAATATCGAGAAAAACTCCAGGCTAAGTCGACTCAGGGTTTGGACGGGTTATAGGCGATGGTTCTTTCATGGGTTTTTTTCAACTAAAACAATACGAGTTATTTCACATTTCGCATTTTAAATAAACTAAAGTTGATTGGTCTACAGCTGTTACGTGACCTAGGCCCTGCCCACCAGCACCCTAGCGTCTTATTACGCATGCCAATCATTGACACATGCTTCCACAATTACAAGCAATGAAAGGGCGGGGATATATTAAAATCTACGTCACGCCCATGCCCATGTATGAGCGTGTTGGTATGACTAATATGTCAATACCATGACGTCACATGTCACGTAAAGCCCACATCTCGACCAATCAGGAAGGCCGTTTATATTGTCGCCCTGCTACTGCGATTTCCATTACAAATGACCTTGAAATTCAAGGTCGAGTTTGGCATCTACCTACATATTTCTCGCTATCCTTAGAGGGATTGATCTAGCTTGGATGCAAGTCATTAATAAACATGCCTATATAGTTGCAATTCACCTTTCCAGTTTATCCATCGATCATCTGACGTCATATGACGTCATACTTAACTAAGTGATTTGTTGATTACGTCATAGTTCGATATAGTCTGTCTTTACGCTTAATACTCCAACACGGTGTACGAATTGTATGCCTTTACTATTTAATAAGCATTCTGCCCAAGATTTTGAAACTAATTTGACTGGGCGATGTTGCTGCCATATGTCAAATTATTTTCAAAATATTCAACAGCTTATACATGTATAGTTTTCTGGAAATCGATAGTCAGGTAGTACAGAGATCGATCAATCCCAACACGGATTGTGGCGTGGAGGGAGCTTAGATTGAAATGGGCGGGGCATAGCTAAAACTGGAAAGGTTAATTAAACGTCTTCCCATGTGAGATATAACACACATCGAACAAATATATTACATTAAATCAGTTTCAATGCGGTACTATCTGAATCTTTATATTGTCGCAGGGTTAGAGCCAATCTAAAAATAGAGGAGTGGCTTCTTCGAGAATACACCTCTAATGTATTGACCGGCCATCTTATTACGTCATCACGACGACTAGACTGTTACACAGACTCCACTTCGGAGACCAGACAGCTCGGGACCCATTTTATTTCTCTATGGGACAGTAAATGCAACACTGCGGATCGTGATTTTGGTACCATCTGTGCCTCTGTATCATTCGCTTGAGACAGACATTAAAATCGACTCGATCCACCCAGTGGTTCGTGTGATAGAAACATCCACGCAACGTCATCAAATTCTTGACCTCATTTTGTGTGCGACAGATTTGAATTTTAAAACGAATTCAGAGAGACTATTTTTCTGTCAACTACTTGTCATACAGACTACTATAGGCTTTATATCATCTCGTTTTACGTGAATTAATATTGTCTGGTATTACGAGAGTAGCGCTGGTGTCCTTTTAAGTTTCAATCCTCTCTACCGCCATATTCTGGTGGAAATCACTACGCCAATGGCTACTCAATACATACGAGATAGTTTTCTCGAGCTCGTATCAAAAGAGATCTCGCGAGATACGAATGGGTTAGAGCAGCAGCTAAGAATTATAGCAGACTAAGAATCGAGTGCTTTATCACTCAGAATGCAGGAAATGCATCTCATTCTCAATTTCCCAGGGAGTGAGGTGGTGTGGGTGTGTTGGGGTGTGTGTTGGTGGGGCTGGGGTGGTGGGGATGGGGGGGGGGGGTGCATGCGTGGGTGCGTACGTGGGCGCGTGCTTGTGAGTGGCCAGAACGATTCATGGACACCACACACCCGCCACCGCAACGTGGCAGTTTAGGACATCGTTCACAGACAATGCCCCTTTTAGCCATGCCCCGCGCATCTTTAGCTAAGTTCCACCCACACCTCGCTCGTGTTGGGATCGATCGATCCCTGAACTTCCTGACTATCAATTTCCCGAAAACAATACAGATATGTTGTCGAATATTTTGAAACTAATTTAACTGGACGCTGTTGTGGCCAATGGAAGAAACATCTCCCCAGTCAAATAACCAGGAAAGGCTAATTACGCGACGGCCAGGCACGTAAAATAGAAACACATATTCTCCCTCTCAAGTGCATAAGGGGTATTGGTGATTCTGAATATCCTGTTCTGATTGTGAAATGAATAGTCTACAGTACAGCTAAGAAATAACTCAACATGTTTCCAAAGAATAAAGGAAAACGTACTGTTGAATATTTTGAACATAATTGGACTGGAAGACATTGTTGCCGAAGGCAGGAATGCCTTCCAATCAAATTATGTTCAAAATATTTAACAGATCATTTCTGACGTCGTGTTCGAAGTTGTACTGACACGATCACGTCTGTGTTTTTTGTGGCATGTTAACATATCAACGAGCAATACTGTGTATGCCAAAAGGAATAGCAAATCACCTTGAATCTTGAATACGGATTTCATATCATAGAGACTAATTCACGCATCAAGGATTCTATTAAAATTTTTATTTTAAATTTAATAACATGATTGACGTTGATAAGGTAAGATATTCATCTATTTCCGCGGGTATCGCGTACGTGAGCGACTTTCTAGGAAAATTCATATCTTTTTTATTTATGAGTTTGATGAAAGACTTCGTGAAATAATAATAAAGCAAATTGTTTCTGCGTTTGAAACGAATTTACCCTTTTAACTGGAGCGACAAAAAACCGAAACATTATTTAATATTTTCGTTAAATTATGTATGATATTTTGAGAGTATTTTGACTGGGAGCTATTTCTAGTTATAGTTTCCAGTCAAATTGATTTTAAAATATTCAATATTTTGTGTGTATTAAAGCCTTAAAGTTAAGATTCGGGTTAGGTGGGGGTGGGAGGCGGGTGGTGAGACCGGTGTGTGGGTGCCTTAGGGTTGAGAGAGATAGATGAAAAGTTGGCCAGGTACGATTACGGAAATTTTCATTCGTGCTGAAAACGTTGTAACATTTATATTAACTATTTAACTTTCAAATTTGTTCAAGAAATTTCAATTTCGTCATAGCAAATGGTAATTTTCAGACGAAGAAAAGATTATCTTTGAAAACTTAACAGCGGAATGACAAAAATAGTCTCCTCAAGACCAGGCCAGCAAATGGAAATTTTTCAAGACCGCTGAAGAAGGCGGGTTTTGGCCACCTAGGGTAGTACATGTTTGAAACAAGTACACGTTTGACACAATCATCGATGAGACTACGAAATATACAGAGCCGCACAATCAAGCAATAGAGGAATACAGTTTATCAATCAATCATATGACGTCATACTCAGCTACGTCACATTTAGGCTGATGCCATAATCAATTGCGTCATGAATGATGCGATTTAGTCCGCTATAAACGGTGAATAATTCGTCAAGTTATATGGCGTGTTTGTCTTTGCTATTTAATACTCTAATTTGATTGGGTGATGTTGCTTTCATAGGCGTGGGTGGTACCTAGCTAAAGGGGGTCGGGGGGGGGGGGGGGGTGGCCCACTAGTCCGACAACTCAATAGTCCGCCAATTTGACCCACTAGTCTAACAACACAATACTCCAACAGCCCAATAATCCGACAATTTTACCCAATAGTCCGACAACCCAAAAATCCGACAGCCCAAAATAGTCCGACACTGAAGACATTTTATAAACCCAGTAGTCCGACAACCCAAGAGGCCGACAATAGTAATTTTATTGCACTTGCTTCAAAAGCAGTTGTTGAAGTAGGATAAGATGGGCACGGCGTCATCGGAAATACCTAATGTGTTTTGTCTCGCCTGCGAAACAGGAAGCGAGACATAGGCATCACTTTTCCGACGGCGACGGCGGTCGCCACGGCAACGGTGACGCCGGTGGTGACGGCGGCGGCGAGGGTGAGGGCGTCAACGCTAAAATGTATGTTAATTTTTTTCAAATAATAATTTGGTTACTAAAGAGTTATCGGTTTTCCATAAAACCTTACAGATTTGTTCTATACAATGATTAGAACTACTTTGCATCAAAATGAAATTGATTTTCTAAATTCTTCCAATTCTTTTAACGTGTTTGAACATGAATTATTTCATGGCCCATTTTCATTCATGTTAAACTTTTTCAAATGGCAAGGATTTGTCTGATTTGATTAAAACCTCACAGATTCATTTTAAGGGATAATCCCATGTCTTGTCTGCATTACAAAGAAATAGACTTTGATTAGATTCTGACATATTTTACTGGCTTTGGACTCTGAATTTTTAGGGCTGATATGCATCTAGGTTGTTCTTGTTATGACGTGGTTAAGGTTTTTTCAAATGACAATTTAATCAGCAAAGACTTAGACAAAATGTTTTGATTTGCTCTATAGGTTGCTTAAATGTAGTCTGCATCATATTAATGTACTTGATTTTGAAAATGTTTCTACTTTTTTCAGGTTTTGATTTTTGCTTTTGTTTGAACCAAAATGCCTTTCGGTCAGACTTGGTGTGCCAGGAGTCATTGTACTGCAGGCTGCCACAAGGTAGTGAGGCTTTATTGTTCAGTCTTAAAGTTTTGCTTCTCCAAAGCTATGATTAGTCGTTGTGTTGTACCATGGGTACTTTGCTTTGACAAGTAGACTCTCATTTCAAAATAAGACTGTATCCGGTGGTCCATCATGTTCTGTAACAATTAATATATAGCTTGGGTTCTATAAATATACATGTATGGCTTGGTCATTATTTATGAATATTTAGACCAGGGCAGGCCGGCTTGAGCTATGCCATAACATAGCGAAATATTTGTTATCTTCTGATATCTCGTGTTGCGTTTAGCAAAACCTATCAGCTTCTACTTCAGGATTGGTTAAGCCTAATGAAACACAACTTGGGTATATAATTGATTATGCCAAGAGGATGCATGATAGTGACAGCAAGGTGACCCCGTCAAAGGTCCATGTCACTCTGACCTTGCTATTTGACCTCAACTCTTTCAACGTTAAGTTTTTCCGTTCAGCAAATTGTTTGCATTTATATTTCAGAATTACTACCAGACCTAATCTTCGACACATGGTTCGCTATGCCATAAAGAAAATGTGTGTTGATAGTAATATCACTAGGTAAAACCTCAAGGTCACTGTAACCTTGATTTTTGGCCTTGCTATGCCTGTACTTCCAATGTTTAATATTTGTTTGCTTAAAATTTAGGATTGCTTAATCATACAGGAAGCAAACTTGGACACATGGTTTCATATACCATAACGAAGCATCATGCTGGAAATGTCGTCAATAGATCAAAGGTCAAGGCCATTTTGATATTGCTATTTCGCCTCCGCTCTTTCAACGTTAAGTTGTTCCGTTTAACAGATCATTTACATTTATATTTCAGGATTGGTTAATCATTGAACTAAGCTTGGATACCTGATTACTTATACTGTTAGGAAGTAGCATGATAACATTGAGTTCAGAAGGTCAAAGGTCGAGGTAACTGTGGCAAACAGGAGACATGCGAGATATTTAATTCCGCGGAATTCTTGTTTATTATAGGCATATATATTACTGTAGTCTATATCAGACAAATCAGTCTTGAGCAATATACAAAGGCGTGAAGGACATTCAATAGAGCCAGAATTTGATCCCATCATGGTCTGTTTTTTTATCGGGATCTTGGGAAAATGTCTGGAAATCCCAGTTCAAAACCGAATCCGGACTGCCGTTTTTGGTTTTTTTAGAATACAGCTCCGGACACACATATTCACACACGTATGCGACGTTTGCGATTTGTGATCTACTGAAAACTAAAAGACATACAAATGTAGTTTTATTGTTTCAATTTGTATTCTGTTCGTTCATTTTCCAACAAATTCATACAATTGTTTGTGCTAAATAAATGTAATTTAAAATGTCGTTTAACAGTTTGTTGTAAAACGGCTATTTAGGAAAGATTCATATGAATAAAAACCTGCGATTGTTTTCAGCTAAATGAAGTTGCGCACTTCAGCTTGTCATAGTATTTTGCCTTTATGCTGTTCACCTGCAGTTCACCTGCAAAACATCATTTCAAAAATAATTGCGTACATTCGTTTTTCAAATGTCATAAGATATGTTAAGTTCCTCGGCCACCCCGTATTATCAAAGGACAGCATAGCGTCTTTGATGTAAATATCACACAATGCTTCCGACCGACCGACGGATGGCACCAGCATCATGCTATTGTTTTAAACATATTTTATTGTCAATTAATAACAATGGGATTGAGTCACAAGTCAAACTGACTTTGATTGGACTCTTTCCCTACAAGACCATAAAAGGCGGTATGTTGCAATTTTAAACAATAATTTTACAATAAAATGCAATTTGATATTTACATATATACATTAATATTTAACATTATGTATTTTTACAATTGTTCAACGATTGCACTGCCTCCATTACAAACGCGGTGCTAATGGTAATTAATTATGTTAATAATACTAAGAATAGCGAGACTAATAATAACAAACATTCATGGTATTGGCTGGTAATATAACTTCTCACAGATTGACAACACGAGGTTCAAGGGCTTTATTTCCCGCTGCCTCTCACACGCTAATCACGTTTTCACCCATATCTCGCAGAGCAGGATATGGTATGTGATTGACTGATTGATTGATTGATTGATTGATTGATTGATTGATCGATCGATCGACCGACTAGCTGGCTGGTTGGCTGGCTGGCTGGCTGGCTGGCTGGCTGACTGACTGACTGACTGGCTGGCTGGCTGGCTGGCTAACTGGCTGGCTGGCTGACTGGCGGGTCGGCGGGTGGGCGGGCGGGTGGACGGACGGATGGAGGGAGGATGGAGTAATGCCGGGCTACAACTTGCAGCAATGGCAATCGGAGATTACAGAACCTCGCCTTCCATTTTTATTTTCCAGATTTTTTCAGACTTCTCGCATATCTTCAGATCACGCCAAAAGTTCTGGAATCCTAGTTTATCTTCTCACCATTTCTTGTGTTCCAATTTGAGCAAATTCGGATCAGCAGTTTCCGAGATATGCATATATCCAGGATTTGGACTTATACGACTCTGGGTTCTTTTATGCGGATCATGGCCAATGTCTGGTAATTCTCTTGCTTGTGTTAAAATCTGAACCAAATTGGAGCAGTAGGTTTTGTGATACATGTGCGGGCAGGCACGAACGCGTGCACACACGCATGCACGCACACAACCATCACTACCACCAATACTAGCACCACAACCAACACCAGCACCACACCCACCACCACCAACACAATCACCACCACCACCACAACCACCACTACCAACACCACCATGGGTGGGTGGATGGATGGATGGAGGGAACTCGAAATTCATATTGCTCATTAAATCTTTCAAATACACTTGAATCCTATTAGTCTAAATTTTATAGACAATTATTTAATTGTTGGAAATTAAAAAATGTTCTTTCCTAAATTCGACTTCAAAAGACTTGGAAACAAAGTCCAACAACACCTTCTGAAATATAGTTCACTGTTCAAATGATTAATGACCGTTGTGTGATCCCTTTGATCAATCAACAGACTAATACTAGAACCTCGTTCAGAAAGGGATAGCTTCTGAACAAACAGAATCGAGCTCACTGGGTTAATATGCATGGCTTGATCTCTTTGATCAACCGCCACTCATTCATGAGAGTATTACTGGAAGCCCACTCAGAAACCTTAGAACTCAATCAACGTCAATGGATTTAGACAATAGTTTTTAAACATCTGTGGCAGTCCAAATCTTTAATGTGAATAAAATTTAAAATTTTCAAAGTACAATTGAACACTAATCTAAGCCACATCCATAAGGCCATCAATTCTAATAAATAGACAGATTTTTGGTGGACAGGCAGATTTGTTCTGTGGCCTGAAGCTGACAAACCTTGTCGACACCGGTCGCCCACTTCACGACGGTGCATAAGATTATTGGTAATATACACAATTATCCTTTGATAATTTATATGAATTATTTAAATATTAACATGCTTAATCATAACCTTCTTTTTTTCAGCGGTAGATTTTTTATACGCTTGTAGATTTTGTTAGGCTTGTAATTCGATAGACTTCCCATGGTTCACGATTCCATTAGGTACCCTCAACCTTTTAGTATTCTTGTAGATTTTAGTGGCAGAAACATTGACTTATCTAACTAGTAACATTATGGCTGGAGTTAGCAAGAGTAGAAGACGGGATGACAGGAGGTCTAACGACAGTCGCCCGCCATCTGCCCAGGCTGCACTAACCAAGTGTTACTACATGAATATACAATGCTTTCACCACCTTGGCATCTTGAATGCTCATGTACGTAGGGGCAGTTTGCCTCCCGGATTGAGGTGGAAAGTGTCAGAGTTAGAGAGACAGAATTTCTTCTGTAGACCAGCGATTCCAAACGCCGAGGTCCGTAAGGACATCTTAGCAGCAAATTTGAAATGGGCCATATCTTTACTTCAGGTTAACAGTAGTCACTATAATTTCCAGCTTGGTCAGCTTATGTCGCTCCTCATCGAAGCTCAGTCCAAACCAAATTTAAAATTATGTAGAGCGAAGACCACAGCAATAAGTTGGGCCCGAAATAACTATGGCAGGAAGTTTCATTCTTCATCAATTGATCAGTTTTATGATTTCATCAGACCTTTTGATCCGCATTTTAGAACCTGCCATAGTACAACACCCCCTGTAGGGTCACCTGTGGCCTTACCAGGAACATCAACTGCAGGGCCCTCTGTGGCCCTACCAGGCACACCGACTGCAAGGTCAGCCTTGACCGTACCAGTCATCCCACAATCAAATCGTAAACGGAATAGGTCACCCACTGAGAGTTCCCCAGTAGTTAAGCGGGTGAATAACCAGTGCTCACCAGTGTTCCCCCTGCAGTCTCCTGTGGTGGATCCGCTCCTGATTCCACTGCCAGAATGGTGACCGTCAGTGTCTGCTCATGTGGATCCTAGTCAGATCCCTCTTCCGGTCTCGCCACTGTCCCCAGTCGAGTTTCCTCCCCTTCCACAGAGAGCAGCTACTGACCGACCTGGTCAAAAGACCAGATCGTCGAGGCCGAGGTCCAAGCCACCACAACCTTAATTTACGCCCACACCTAAGCCCAAACATACGCCTAGGGATACACCAAAAGAGCATAGGTCTTTCTACAAGTTTCGGTTCGTGGTGGATAACAAGAATGAATGGCGCCTGCCTACTCTGAACAAGAAGATTCTGCTGATTGGGTCTTCAAATTTAGCTCGTATCAATCAGGCACCTCATCCAGATATGCAGGTAGCAATCTATCCAGGTGCTAAGATAAACCACATTAGGAATATGGTTAGAAAATACAATGAGGTCTTCCAACCTCAGCGTATCATCCTTAACATCGGAATTAATGATAAGGACGAACATCGGCATGACACCTCCCAAAGAATTGAGAATCTGTTTAGTACCATGCGTTCAAAATTTCCAAAGGCTAAAGTTCACTTTGCCAAACTAAATTATTCGAAGCACCTGACTACAACCCAGAAAAGAAACATACAATTCGTTAACAGCCGTGTAGAGGCCGTAAGGGCCAAGGTCCCTATCCTGCCCAGCTTCCCCGTGTCTGAATTTCAGGTGGTTGAGGACAACATCCACTGGACTGAGTGTACTGCAAATAGGATGTATAATAGTTGGTTATCGCACCTTAATTTAAACTAACTACGGGTCAGGGTACTAACCACCCAGAAATTGGCATGGGTGGTAATATCGTTAACCTAACTGGTTCTACATTGTCTGAAGCAGAAAGATCTTTGCTAAATCTCGGTCTAACATATGTACCAACACCACGGCCCAAAGTCGACATAGATGCCCTTTTAGATAATGGCTTATGGGAAATTGAAGAATTTTCTCACCATGTAAAATTAGCAGACTTTTCTCGAAATTCCAAGAAAAACAACTTTCTACCTTTTGTTGAAAAACTGGCTGGGCACCTAACTCGAAGTTGGTTGACCCTGCGATCCCTGATAGTATAAAAGCTATCAAAGAGCGTGTTGAAAATCTAGAATTTCCTAAAAATCATCAAAATTTGTCATATCAAGAACGTTTAGCCTTAACAGGTTTGCGTAAAAACAATGACATCTTTATAAAGCCTGCTGACAAGGGATCTGCTACTGTAATAATGCGTAAGGATAATTATATTCGTGAAGCGCATCGGCAACTCAGTAATCTGAAACACTACCGCAAATTAGACTAACCACTCTGGCACAATAATTGTGATAAACTTAATGGAATCCTTCAAGAAATGGCTGACAACAAGGCCATAACGAAAAAGCAGTTTAAATACCTTACTGCTAAACGAGATTCAAATCCACGTATCTTTTACCTTTTGCCAAAAATTCATAAACCTATTGAGTCATGGTCCGAGCCTATGCTACCACCCGGTCGACCTATTATCTCTGATTGTGGCTCTGAATCTTATCGAATTAGTGAAATTATTGATTACCACCTACAACCAATTGCGAATAGACATTTCAGCTTTTTGAACAACACTGAGGATTTCCTATCCGAGGTCTCCAAAATTTCTGTTCCTCCAAACTCACTCTTGATAACCCTCGACATCGATGCTATGTACACAAACATTGACATCGAAAGGGGTTTAACTTCTGTTCGCAGAGCATTTGATAAATATCCTGATAACAATAGGCCCACTAGCGAAATACTAGCTCTCCTGGAGCTGAGTTTAAAAGGCAATGATTTCGAATTCGCTGGCGAAATCTACCAACAAATCTGTGGATGCGCTATGGGTAAACGTTTTAGGACTACTTTTGCCAACATTTATGTAGCTGAGTGGGAAGAAGATGCGCTTAACATATGTCCTAAGCAGCCCTTATTTTATCGCTGGTACCTCGATGATATTTTTATGATCTGGAATCATTCGAGGGAAAAGTTTGATGAATTTTTCACTATTTTGAACAATCACGATCCTAACATCAAAATTAAAGCCAACATCGACCAGTCGTCCGTAGACTTTTTGGACGTTACTCTCTACAAAGGTGTAAATTATAACATGAGTGGGCTTCTTGATTACAAAGTATTCTTTAAGCCCACCGATTCCCATCAACTACTGCATAAGAAATCTTTCTACCCACCTCATACTTTTAAAGGTATTGTCAAATCACAGATTATCCGATTTCACCGAAATTCTAGTGATAGAAAGAATTTTGAATCTGCGTGTTCCACCTTATTTAAATCCCTCAAACCGAGGGGATATTCAACACGATTTTTCCGCAAAATAAAGTCCGAAACTTTACATGATTTGGAAACTATTACGGATAAGTCTGCCGATCAAAAGCCTACCAAAATTCGTCACAATCGTCCGATTATAGGCGTAGGACAATCTCAGAAATGTGGAAAGAAGAGGTGTAAATTAGACCTCTATCTACCTAATCAGAAAACATTTGTCAGTTATCAGAACAAAAGCAAATTCCAACTTCAGTCTAATTTAGATTGCGATTCTAAAAATGTTATCTATTTAATATCTTGCAAATAATGCCAAAAGCAGCATGTCGGTTAAACAAAAAGCCCTTTAAGATGGCGAGCAACTAGACACCTTTGCGATATTAGAAACGACGAGGACACCAACGTAGCTCAACATTTCAATCTTCCTGGTCATTGTGTCGATAGGCACTTTGAAATTATGCCTATTGAGCAACTGCCTCTTTCTGCTACGGCCGAAGAAACTGATAAACAAAGAAAACTTCGAGAATCATTTTGGATTAAGCAACTGAAAACAAAATGGCCGAGAGGCATAAACGTGGACCATGGTCTTGCTGATCAACGTAAAATTATTCCATTCAGTTTAACATACAATCGAAGAAATTTCTGAAATTTTGAAAGATGAATATAATAAATTGCAGGATAAAATGAAAGAACCTCTCAATTTGCGTCCAGTGATAGCCTTTAAGAAAAACTCCAATCTACGTGAAATCTTGGTTAAATCAAAATTAACTCTTCAGAAACCTTCAGAATGAATGATATATATTATTCATATTTTATAGGCCATACCGCCTCTATCAAACAAACATAACAAATCTCAGACAATAAAATAAATAAAAAATATCTCCCAACCTTGGGAGATCCTGAGCCAGTGCGTTTAATAATATAACCAGCACCACCACCACCAACACCACCAACAACGACAACAACAACATAACCACCACCACCACCAACAACAACAACAACACAGCCACCACCACCAACACAACCACCACCAGCACCACACCCACCACCACCACCAACACAACCACCACCACCAACACAACCACCACCACCACTACCAGTACCACCACCACCAACAAACCAACACAACCACCACCACCAGCAGAACCACCATCGGAATTAGTGATAAGGATGAGCTTCAGCATGACACCTCCCAACGAATTGAGAATCTGTTTAGCATCATGCGTTCAAAATTTCTAAAGGCTAAAGTTCACTTTGCTAAACTAAATTATTCGAAGCACCTGACTGCAACCCGGAAACGAAACATACAATTCGTTAACAGCCGTGTAGATACCTTAAGGATCAAGGTCCCTATCCTGCCCAGCTTCCCCGTGTCCGAATTTCAGGTGGTTGAGGACAACATCCACTGGACTGAGTGCACTGCAAATAGGATGTATAATAGTTGGTTATCGCACCTTAATTTAAACTAACTACGGGTCAGGGTCCTAACCACCCAGAAATTGGCCTGGGTGATAATATCGTTAACCTAACTGGTTCTACATTGTCTGAAGCAGAAAGATCTTTGCTAAATCTCGGTCTAACATTCGTACCACCACCACGGCCCAAACTCGACATAGATGCCCTTCTAGATAATGGCTTATCGGAAATTGAAGAATTTTCTCACCATGTAAAATTAGCAGACTTTTTTCGAAATTCCAAGAAAAACAACTTTCTACCTTTTGTTGAAAAAACTGGCTAGGCACATAACTCGAAGTTGGTGGACCCTGTGATCCCTGATAGTATAAAGGCTATCAAGGAACGTGTTGAAAATTTAGAATTTCCTAAAAATCATCAAAATTTGTCATATCAAGACCGCTTAGCCTTAACAGGTTTGCGTAAAAACAATGACATCGTTATAAATCCTGCTGACAAGGGATCTGCTACTGTAATAATGCTTAAGGTTAATTATATTCGTGAAGCGCATCGGCAACTCAGTAATCCGAAACACTACCGCAAATTAGGTGAACCACTCTGGCAAAATAATTGTGATAAATTTAATGGAATCCTTCAAGAAATGGCTGACGACAAGGCCATAACGAAAAAGCAGTTTAAATACCTTACTGCTAAACGAGATTGAAATCCACATACGTTTTACCTTTTGCCAAAAATGCATGAACCTATTGAGTCATGGTCCGACCATATGATACCACCGGGTCGACCTATTATCGCTGATTGCGGCTCTGAATTTTATCGAATTAGTGAAATTATTGATTATCACCTACAACCAATTGCGAATAGACATTTCAGCTTTTTGAACAACACTGAGGATTTCTTATCCGAGGTCTCCACAATTTCTGTTCCTCCAAATTCACTCTTGGTCACCCTCGACATCGATGCCATGTACACAAACATTGACATCGAAAAGGGTTTGACTTCTGTTCGCAGAGCATTTGATAAATATCCTGATAACAATAGGCACACTAGCGAAATATTGGCTCTCCTGGAGCTGAGTTTAAAGGGCAATGATTTCGAATTCGCCGGCGAAATCTACCAACAAATCTGTGGATGCGCTATGGGTAAACGTTTTAGTCCTACTTTTGCCAACATCTATATAGCTGAGAGGGAAGAAGATGCGCCTAACAAATGTCATAAGCAGCCCTTATTTTACCGCCGGTACCTCGATGATATGTTTATGATCTGGAATCATTCGAGGGAAGAGATTGATGAATTTTTCGCCATTTTGAACAATCACGATCCTAACATCAAACTTAAAGCCAACATCGACCAACTATTACTGATAAGGCTGCCGATCAAAAGCCTACCAAAATTCGCCACACTCGTCCGATCATAGGCGTAGGACAATCTCAGAAATGTGGAAAGAAGAGGTGTAAATTAGACCTCCGTCTACCTAATCAGTAAACATTTGTCAGTTATCAGAACAAAAGCAAATTCCAACTTCATTCTAATTTAGATTGCGATCTATTTAATATCTTGCAAATTATGCCAAAAGCAGTATGTAGGTGAAACAAAATGCCCTTTAAGATGGCGAGCAACTAGACACCTTTGCGATATTAGATACGACGAGGGCACCACCACCACCAACAACACCAACAACACAGCCACCACCACCACCAACACAACCACCACCACAACCCCCAACACAACCACCACAACCAGCACATCTATCACCACCACCACAACCACCACCACCACCACCATCACCAACAACAACAACAACAACAACCACCAAGACAACCACCACCACAACCACAACCACCACCACCAACACAACCACCACCAACACTAACACAACCACCACCACCAACAACAACACAACCACCACCAACACCAACACAACACAACGTCCACCAGCTCATCTTCCTCTTCCTTTTCCTCTTCCTTATCATCAACATCACCATCACTTCCACCATCACCACGACCACCACCAACATCGCTGCCGTCATCGACGACGACGACGACGACGACGACGACGATGACTACGACGACGACCAGTAGCGTAGCTTGAGTGTGGCCTGGGGCTTGACTAACCCACCTGTAAGCAATTATATGAACCAGTCGGAAATTTGAGATCATTTGTAAAACATTTGTTGGCTTCCTATTATTTTCTATTCTGTTGAATTTCTGACTTTCTGTTTCAGAAAACCAAATCTCAGCTATATATGCCTATGTCTTACCAAATCCGATGTTTTAATATTACATATAATTCGCACACTTGAAGATGTCTTAAGGAGAATGGAGAGTTTTCCCCAGTTGATCAGGGGAGGGGTTGGGGATCGTCAGTGGCACTTACGTATTCATTTGTGGTCTGGTTGGTTGTTAAAGCGTTAATTAGCATTGTTCTATATATTATAAATTATTACTAAACTTCTGTATTAATTATTGTATGGATTTTCCATGAAATGTGCGTATATATATATATATATATATATATATATATATATTTGCGTTGTTGCTATACTTAAGGGCTATGGCATATTATGTCAAATAAATATCAATATAAAGAGCACAAGAAATTTCTATTTTTACGAGCTGATTATCAGCCAGTCTAATTCAGTAGTTTATAGGCCTATGCTTACATGGCACACATTTGGCAGAGACATGTAACTTGCTGCCATTTTTCATGTTACCAAATTTAAACGTAATAAGATCATACTGATAAAGTTCAACCACGAAAAGTAAAGTGCTGGCTGGATAAACATTTATAGTATATATTTAAGTTCTTACATTAGTGTGTTTTATGATTCATGTTTTACTTACAAGCCCATGATGAGCAATCCGAGATTGCAGACCCTCTCTCCCCAGTTTTTGCTGCATTGAAAAAGGTTTTCGGATTGTCCCGGCCAAGTAAGCTTATGCCTCGACGGCCGTCCGTCCAACCGTTGTCTGTCCGTCAAATTGTGTATCGTCACTTTATGTGTTAACCGATTTTAACAAAAATCTGACTGGAATGATCCTATGGTGGTGGGCTCCAGAAATTCTATTCAGAATTTTGATTTGTCAATTTTTTTACGGCCATCTTGCATATTTAAAAAAATGTCCGGAAATCGTTTAGAACTCCAATATAAATGGCCCGATTTCAAACAACTTGGTTGGACTTATTCTATGCTAGTATGCTTCAGAATTTATAATGAGAATTTTGATTAGCCTATTTTTCGGCAGCTATATTGCATTTTCCGAAAATTTCTGGAAATCAGTTAAAAGCATACACCTCATTAACCACTTGGTCGATTTCAAGCACACTGGACTGGAAGGACCCTAGAGTGGTATGTTTCATTATATACTGAATTTCGATTCGTGTATTTTCACGAAAAATTACGGGAAACCATTTTGCTACTCCTCATTAACTGCTTTGGCAATAATTTTTACTTGTCTGGAGGGGTACTAGGGCGGTAGGTTTCAGAACAGGTCTACAGAATTTTGATTGGTCAATATTTCCAGTGGCCATCTTGGATTTTCAAAAAAAAAGAGGAAATCGGTCAAAAGCATACTCCTCATTAACCACTTGGCTAATTTCAAGCAAACTCAGTGCGAAGGATAGTATTGTAGGTTTCAGAATATGTATACAGAACTTTTCCACCAGCGGCCATCTTGGTTATTCCAAAACTTTTGACAACACCGTTAAAAGGCTACTCCTCATTTACCGCTTGACCAAACCTAGCTTGAATGTCCCTAGGCGGGCACGCTTCAGAATTGGTAGACAGAATTTTGACTGCTCGATTCCTTTATTGGTGGCCATCTTGGATCTTCCGAAAAATGTTAGGAAATTATTTCAAACGCTACTCCTCATTAACCACGTGGGTAAATTCATTGGTCAATATTTTTGAAGCCATCATTGACTTTTTGTAAATTTTCGGGAATCATTTAAAAACGGTACACCTCATTAATCAATGGCCCAATTTCAACATTGGTGGAATGATCATATGTCGATAGGCTTCAACATATCAAACGAGAATTTTTATTGGTCATTTTTTGGTGGCATCTTGGATTTTATTTGGAATTATCCATCATGTCTGTTTAAATGCAAATAGTTCAGATCCTAATGGTTCAGGTGAGCATCACAGGCCCTTGGGTCTCTTGTTTCGGTTCACGTCCAAAGTTGTGACATCACAGTGTATGGTCACACCATTTCCTGTTTTAAAATGTGAGCAAAATCTGAGCTGTAAATTCCGAAAAATTCACCGATCCAGAATTTGATCTAATTTGATCTAATGCGGATTTGCCATCATCCGGATTCTTTCATCCTGATCACTGCCAACATTTAGAAATCGTCTGGTAAGACAAATTCTTCATTGTGTTAGAATTGGAGCGAAATCAGACGTTCGGGATTTTTTTAGATACAGCGCCGAACAGATAGACAGACGGACAGGCGGGTGGACGGGCTGGCTGGCGAGCTGGTCGTTAGACAGTCAGTGAGGTAGACAGGCATGTCCAATCATAATATTCTCTTCCCCATGGTGGTTGTGCTGGTGGTGTGATTGATTGAAAGTAGGATCAAATCTACTGAATAGGTGCCGCAAGTTCTACAGATAGTCTCTATTTGCGACTGCGCAACTAGTATACATCTATCTATCTATCTATCTATCTATCTATCTATCTATCTATCTATCTATCTATCTATCTATCAGTATGTATGTCTGGCTCCATGTCTATCGGTCTGTCTGTCAGTGGGTCGGTCTGTCAAATTTGTGACATTTTGCAAAGACTGCATATGTCGCATCTAAAGCGCTTTCGCACGTGAAAGCCGGTAACTTAGTAGATACGGTATTCATTTTAACCAGATTATGAGAGATGCGAGCATAACTTAACCATTCTAAGCTTTACTGGGAGCATATTATCAACTCAGCTGACATGAAAGATTATGGCATGGAGACCGTCCGTCGTCCTTCCGTCCATCTTACGTCCGCCGTCCGTCGGTTGGCTTTAACATATCAAACGGGAATTTTGATTGGCAATTTTTTTGGTGGTCATCAGCTTTATCTACGTATGGGGATTATGGGATTTGGAAGAAGGCTAGTATTTCTTTAGTCAGTCCGCCAATCCTTTAACAAAACATAACGTACTATACCATAGTCTACTATTACAAAACGTGCTATAACATTTCCCCTACATTTATCGTGTGTGCACGTGCATGCGTTCGTGACTGTGCGTCAGTATGCGTCAGTGTGCGTGTGCGTGTGTGTGTGTGTGCGTGAGTGTGTATGTGCGTACGTATACACCTGCGCGTGTGCGAGCATGCGCACATACACACAGCATGCATATATGCTTACGCTACGTTGCATACCCTGTCGCAGTAATAGGCCGGCTCAGTTGAACCACTTTATCAACTATTACATTAGTGTCGGACTGTTGGGTTATCGTACTACTGGGTTTTGTAAATTCGTTGCTCTGTCGGCCTAATGGGTTATCAGACTACTGAGCTGTCGGACTACTGGGTTGTCGGACTACATGATTGTCGGACTAATGGGCTGTCGGAATACTGGACTGTCAGACTACTGAGCTGCCGGACTACTGACGTTACCACAGCTAAAGATGGACAGGGCATCGCTAAAACTGGATTCCTCAATTGTTCTGAGTGAGTGTATACGTTTGTTTCTGGGACGGATGTGGGATGAATGTTGGAGTAATCGCAGTGGGTATATACTTTGTTTCTTGGATGGATGTGGGATGAATGTTGGAGCAATCGCAGTGAGTATATACTTTTGTTTCTTGGATGGATGTGGGGTGAATGTTGGAGTAATCGCTGTGAGTATATACTTTTGTTTCTTGGATGGATGTGGGGTGAATGTTGGAGTAATCGCTGTGAGTATATACTTTGTTTCTTGGATGGATGTGGGATGAATGTTGGAGCAATCGCAGTGAGTATATACTTTTGTTTCTTGGATGGATGTGGTATGAATGTTGGAGCAATCGCAGTGAGTATATACTTTTGTTTCTTGGATGGATGTGGGGTGAATGTTGGAGCAATCGCAGTGAGTATATACTTCTGTTTCTTAGATGGATGTATGTGGGATGAATATTGAAGTAATCGCAGTGAGTATATACTTTGTTTCTTGGATGGATGTGGGGTGAATGTTGGAGTAATCGCTGTGAGTATATACTTTGTTTCTTGGATGGATGTGGGATGAATATTGAAGTAATCGCAGTGAGTATATACTTCTGTTTCTTGGATGGATGTGGGCTGAATGTTGGAGCAATCGCAGTGAGTATATACTTTTGTTTCTTAGATGGATGTATGTGGGATGAATATTGAAGTAATCGCTGTGAGTATATACTTCTGTTTCTTGGATGGATGTGGGATGAATGTTGGAGTAATCGCAGGCTCATTCCACTGCTTCTCATTTCGATGAGCTGACCAGACAGCAAATGTTCTACTTCGCGGATAACAAACACCAATGGAGGTGACGGTGGCCTAGGGCGTCGACCATAGCGGTTGCTTGATTGACGAAAATTAGATATGATCACCTGAATGCGATTGTCAGTTCACAATACTCGACGTGGTTATCTTCCCCGAGGGTACTGGCGGTGGGGAGCGCGTGAATGTGTCGTTATCCCATCCACATGTGCGTGCGTGCGTGCGTGCGTGCGTGTGTGCGTGCGTCCGTGCGTCCGTGCGTGCGTGCGTGCGTGCGTGCGTGCGTGCGTGTATAAGTGATAGGTCATAATGGATGCAACGGCAAACCATTTGCACGGGCCAACGTCAATGTTTGGTTCCCGAACAAACAAACAAGGAGAAACTAAAATGAAAAAAATGTATGTGGTCCCTGTGGGCATACGCGTTGACTGGGCTGCCTATAATGAGCTGTTATTGGCGGGTGTCGGCGGTGTATTGTACGATGTATAAGGATGGGAGTGGGAATTGCTTTATTTCAAGGTTGTAGCCTATGTTTTATCATTGCTTTATCATTGAATCATAAAGTGTTCATATTATGCCAGGCTGTCTGTAGGCCTATGGTAGCTGATTGTAATCACGTCTGTACTTATCTTTGTCAATACAAGCTTTGAATAGGCCCTATTTATCTGCATTTCTATGTGATCCCCTAAAGCTATCACGATACTTCATAGCTTTTGATTTTATAAAAATCTAGGTTTTTTCTGTCTCCCTCTCTCCCTACCTACCTAACTCCCTATCTCTTTTTCGCCATCTCCGGTCCCTCCATCCCTTCAACACATGAAAGGATCCCAGAAGTGTATAATATTCTTTTATTATGTCATAGTTGTGATTTTGTGGCGTCATCATTTGTTACTAACCACAACACCGTGGTTTTTTTTATTTATCGATCAATTTAACCATATAAAATTCTTTATGACGTAATGCATATTCTGGTGAATATTTGAAACTAATTTGACTGGGAGCTGTTGCGGCCTATGGCAGCGACAGATTCCAGCCAAATTAGTTTCGAAATATTAAACGGCTTTCTTGCATAGGCCTTCTGGTGTCTTGTAAACTAGACAGGGAAATCAATGGTCGAACCATAGATGTAGTATATACTCACTCGATCAATCATGCGCATAACCTCACCATGGGGCTAATTGTCGCGACCGTGGATTCCCAGAGTTCAGTAAATCAGAATTGCGCATGACCGGGTATCCATTGACTGACGCAGACTAGTAGCTGCATATATAGCCTTCGAAAATTACTAAATTCTATGTTGGTAATTTGAAGAAGAATTGAACAGATGTAAATTTATATATTTTTATGAGAAATAAAATTATTTTGGCTGGATTAATCTCACACTTTATTCGACTACGTAATAGAATTAGTAAGCAAAACATATTATTTTGGAGACTATAGGCTACATCCGGCCAGAAAACACTGAACACTGAAATGTCGCTTTTGAAAGGGAATTACATTTGCAATGGCTCAACCACGTGGAAACACCAATATCCAAGGCCCAGCACACACATTGACTACTTAAGGGTCTTAAATATGTAGTAGACCGGAAATGCCTTGAAATAATGTATAAAAGTTTCATCAGGCCAAGTTTGGAATCCGCTGACGTTGACGTTGTTCGGGACAATCTGCCGCAATACCTTACCACGAGACTAGAACATGCTAAAAAGAAGCACTTAATAAATTATTATTGAACAATAAGCGGTCTAACACGTAGTATACATGGAAACTGGAATAGAAACAATGGCTCATAGACGAGAAACACACAGATTACTTATGCTTAACATGGTTGTTAACGGAATGACGTGTGAAACGCTTACTAACCGCATTCCTTTAATATCCCAAGCCCGGAACCCATATAATATCCGGAACTCAGATCGTATTACTCCCTAACGATGCCGTACTGAGATCCGCAATGGATCTTTTTCCCAGCAACAATCCGTGCCTGGAATACCCTCCCTGCGCCTGTCTCAACGTCTACTACCGTACACGAATTTAAAAGAAAACTTCAAATAATGCATAGCATAAGACAACCCCCACCCTGGTACTATGTTGGGTCTAGAGCAGCTAATATTAATTTAAGCAGACTTCGTAATGGTTGCAGTAGTCTAAATAGGCATCTGTTTGACAATCATCTGACGGATTCGACAAGTTGTTATTGTGGATATCCTGATGAAACCGTTGAACATTATGTCTTCTACTGTCCCCTTTATAGGGAGCAAAGACGTGCTTTTCATAACGCACTTGTAACTAATGATATTCCCCATACACTCACATTAAGACACATCTTGTATGACGACACTAATGTAAATAAAAAAAGGAATCTCAAGACATCAGAAATTATTAGCCAATATATTGACGATACTGGCCGTTTTTAACAAGATCCCGCTTACTTATCCAACTATTAAACAAAGTATATTAGAACACGTATTTATAGAACTGACTGTTTAAATAAAACAAATATAAACGATTGCGCCAACAATGTACATATGTGGATATAGTCAGTACAGCTCAGCTCGTGAAAGACTTGACGTGTCTCCAGGGCAAGATAAAAAGTACTTTCTAATGTCTTGGAGGCAAGTGGATTGGAGGATTTTGCTGCCTACGGCAGTAATGTCGTCCCACGCAATTGCGATCAAATATTCAACATAACTTTCTTAGGGTTTCTGTTCTGGAGATATGCAAATTTATTTATGCTCTGTATTGTACTGAAACTGTGCAAGCATGTGAGTACACAGCACACTGAGTTCCCTCCACACATACTCTTATTACCCTCTCTCTCTCTCTCTCTCTCTCTCTCTCTCTCTCTCTCTCTCTCTCTCTCTCTCTCTCTCTCTCTCTCTCTCTCTCTCCCTCCCTCCCTCCCCCCACCTCTCTCTCTCTCTCTCTCTCTCTCTCTCTCTCTCTCTCTCTCTCTCTCTCTCTCTCTCTCTCTCTCTCTCTCTCTCTCTCGCTCACTGACTCTCTTCAAGTTTATTATTCTTATATATGATTATTTAATAATGTTAATGCTATATTGCGCATCCGCCACGTGTTATTATACTCCATGTACAACACTTGTATCATGTGGGAGACACGGTCATAAGACGTATGTATTATTGTGCTCCCACTTGAGCTAAATACATTTTGTTTAAACCAAGCTCCACCCATACGTCGCTCGTGTTGTGGTCGGTCGATCCTTGAACAACCTGGTTATCAATTTCCAGAAAACTATACAGGTACGCTGCTGAATATTTTGCAACAAATTTGGCTGGGCACTGCTGCTGCCTATGCCAGCAACAGCGCCCAGTTAAATTAGTTGCAAAATATTCAACAGAATGTTTATTAAATGGTAAAGGCATACAATTCGTACAACCTGTCGGACTATTAAGCATTAAAAACGTAATACATCTAGTCATTCATGCCATAATGGATCTTTCCAAGTTTATCCATCCATATTATGACGTCATATGGCATTATAATCAACTACGTGACGTGTATGATGTCGTCATAATCATGGCTTCATGAATGACTCGATATAGTCCGCCTATAACGCTTAATATTCCGACACGTTGTCTTTACCATTTAAAAAATATTCTGTATGGTTTTCAAGAAATTGATAGCCAGGGCACTCGGGATCGATCGATCACAACGCGACCATGTGTGTCTGGAGCATAGCTAGATGTGGGCGGGCCATAGCTAAAACTGGGAATGCCCATTAATTATGACGTCATCGTACACGTCACTTAGTTGATTATCACGTCATATGACGTCATATGATGGATGAATAAATTGGAAAGGTAATTGACTTATGCGCTCTTCCCTTTCATAACACTTGGAACCGATCTTTCTGGAAACGCGCCACTTCCTACGAGTGAGATCTTCAATACCACTACATTAAGCAAACGTCAGATTTTGCGAGTCTAGGCCAGCTTGTTCTTATGTTATCGATTTCACAATCAAATCAGAGGGGCAGAGAGACGCATGGATAAATGGATGGATTGACGGCCTGATTGCCACAACTTCCATAATGTACCTATCCAATTTTGGCCACGCGCCACTAATCTCTAGCCCAGCTCCACCTACACAACTCTCGCGTTGGGAACGATCGATCTCTGGCCACGCTGTCTCAATTTCCAGAAAACTATACCGGTACGCTGTTGAATATTTTGAAACTAATTCGACTGGCCGCTGTTGATGCCTATGGCGCCCAGTCAAATTAGTTTCAAAATATTCAACAACATGTTTATTAAATAGCAAAGACATGCAATTTGTATAACGGTCCGGACTATTAAGCGTTAAAGACTGACTATTTCGAATCATTCACGACGTCATGATTATGACGTCAGCCTACACGTCACGTAGTCGATTATGGCGTCGTATGATTGAGCGAGGAAACTGATTCGTGAATTTTAGATCCCTTTTTCCAGATTAGCTACTAGACTATTTAACACGCACTAGTATGTTTCTTACATCGCATTAACATGTTGGAATGAGCTGCTGCGGGCTGTCAATCATCACCAACAACGTAATATTATCCAAGCGATGACGTCATGCCACAACAATCGTTCACGCGACGACACCATTACCTGACTAGTATGAGAAATTGATGAACATGACTTTCCGTAGAGAAATGTACTATTACGGCAATTCGAAAATATGCAAATAATAAAATTTTTTTATTAAAAACATACACAAGCGTCATTTGTTGCGCGAAGGCAGTTCTCTGTCTGTTTTACACTTTAAGGCATATGTTACGTAGGTGGAAAACCCCAGTAGGCCCTACACATTCTCTTCATTCTGATTGGCTTTTCCGCCTATAAATCTTCAGCCATTCACTGCAAAATATGCATACCTATAAAATAACATATTCTGTGTAAGACGAGAAGAATATTTGAAACTCTGTCTCCGAGAAGTTGTTGCGCTGAGAATGGCCGTCATGAACAGGTGTGTATAAAATACATGCGAAGCTGCTGCTGCTGCTGCTGCTGCTACTACTACTACTACTACTACTACTACTACTACTACTACTACTACTACTACTACTACTACTACTACTACTACTACCACTACTACTACTACTACTACTACTACTACTACTACTACTAGTACTACTACTACTACATCGTCGTCGTCGTCGTCGTCGTCCCCGTCGTATTATTATTATTATTATTATTATTATTATTCCAGGTTTGGCCCACTGGCTATTATTTTCGCATCCTTGTGCACTCTGAATCGAATAGCAGCCTTACAGACGGGTGTAAGTAACCCTGATGTCACCGACGAAACTCTGCTTAAAATAGCCAGCGTGTTCCCAGCGGTTGCAACCGGATCCGAAGCCGCCCGGATAAAGGCCCTTTTCCGTTACGCGGACCTAGGAACAGCTGCCAGAAACGCGATCAACGAAGCTGGTCGCAATGATGAAGAATTACTTCAGATTTCTAGAGGTAAGACTTGGGCCCAATGGATAAATCTAGTTTTAGCTATGCCCCGCCCATCTCTAGGTAACCCACACTCTGGGACACACTATGGCCGCCCTATGGATGGCTATTCCCTAAGCACGTACATGCATGCTGATGAGAAATGTCTAAGACAAGATTCACCATCTCTGACCATGCGGCGAACTTAGCAGAGGTTCCACTAATTGCTTTCCTCTTGAATTACACAGGCCTGTTGTGCGTCCGCAACCCAGGAATATCGGTCCCTGGACCGCATCAAGCACATTTTGACATCACTCAAGGTGGTCTAATAGCCCCAAGCCAAATAATGGCCTGATCCTGTGAGAGAAGAGGTTCTCGCATAACCTAACCAATCGCGTCTTTCTGCGGCTGCCTAGGGCCTTAACCTGCTAAACATCCTAGCTCTCCTAAACCAAGGCTGCGCACGGAATCCCCTCTAAAAGCATTAAAATCAGTCACACACATAATGCCGCTGAGAACTTCGGATCAACCTGGCAGCAACAATTAAACCTCTTCTCTCCCAGCCCCCCCCCCCCCCCCCCTCCCCCCACTCCCCCACCCCGCGTGTTGCTCCAAACACTAACGTAGAACTCTCCTCCCGTCCCACTTCGAGTGGACTATTGATAGGTATTTAGCTTTGCGCCAAACGACTTTTCTTTGACCTATTAACCTTAGGTATACTTAGACTGTCGAAACGAGTAGCGACCGCTGGCAACTGGCCGACCGCTTGGAATACGTAAGAAAAGCCCTGTCTACTCGCCTACCTGGGCCCTACCCCGGGAAGGCAGCCGTGTCCACCCTCGCCTCGTGGGCGTTCTCGCCTCATGGACGACAGTAGTTCAGATAGGACCGCCGATGATTAGAACGCGAATTCCTCCTGTCACTACCCCGTGCACCATTTCTTTTCAGCCCGTGACCAAAATATCGCGCATGGAGTTCTTGGACAAACTAAACAATAAACCCACCTACATTTACCCTTTTCTGCGCCGAACGAATCCCTGTTCCCCTTGAAGAAGCTGCCTGCCAACCTGGGAATACCTTTCCAACTGACCGCACCCGGGAGATTCTTCTCACTCGTCGCCTGCTGGGCTCTCGCCCATGCCTGCTCAACCAAAACCGTCACTAGTGCCTTAGGAACGAACACGCTCATCGATGCCGCCCTCCTCCACTCGGGCTGAGGAGAAAGAGTGAAGGAAGAAAGGAGAAAGGTGGAATGTGTGTGCCCTGCTCAGCCACCCGTGAAAATTATCAAGATCGGCAGGGCCTCACTATGCCTCGAGCTCCCTTTTGCGAAGACGAGAATGAGATACGGGCTGCCGGGGACGAAGCCAACATGACGCTGCTCGCTAGTCGTGCACATGCACCTAGCCGTGCTGGAAATATCTGGACGGACGGACGCGTCTCTAAAGAGATGGCTGGCCGTTCTGGTCGGTAATTATTTGTAGAGGAGCCCCAACCCCGCGTGAACGAGTCAGACGCCGGCTGTTAAAGCTTTAGAACCTAATTTGTCTGGGGGGTGTTGCTGCCAGAATGTTTATTAAATGGTAAAGACATACACTTCAAACAACGTGTCGAACTCTGGTGTGTGTTTACGTGTTAAAGAGGGACTATATCGTCTCATTCATGACGTCATGATTATGACGTCACCATACACGCCACATAGTTGATTATGACGTCATATGATGGATGGATAAACTCGGAACGTTCCATTGCATCATTGAAGTGCATATTTCTGCGCGTCAGTGAACTGCGCAGCGCTAATTTTTGGTAATAAATTAAACATGCGTAAATAAAATCAATAAACTGCTAATTTACCAGTAAAAAGATGTTTAAAATTAAAATTTTATTAAATCTTCACAAATTTAGGCTATTCCGAGAATTTTGCCCGAAGACTCGACCACCGTATTTATGAAAACTTCTAACTACTAAGAAAGAGTGAATGGATTTGTGCGTGAATGAGTGCGTGGGTGAGTGAGTGAGTGGGTGGTTCGGTGGGTGGATCGATCGACCGATCCCTGCTCTCCCTGACTATTAATTTCCATAAAACTATAAAAGTAAACTGTTGAATATTTTGAAACTAATTTGACTGGTTAAATTAGTTTCAAAATATTCAACATCATCTTTATTAAATTGTAAAGACATACAAATCGTACAACAACGTTTAGTCCGTCATCAATTATGCGTTGGTGACGTACTTATCTACCTCAGTCATGACGTCGCCGATTATGACGTCATCCTATTAGTCACGTAGTTGATGACGTCATATGATGAATGAATAAACTGGAAACGTTCATTTAGAATGAAGATAATGCCGCCTGTTTTGAAATTTAGATACCACGATGTCTTAGGAATGAAAGGGTTAACCATCCTGGTTCCATTGTAAACATGAGCATTGAAAGCTTGCTCTCACTTATTTGTACCCAGAATAACCCTCTAACTCGTCATCTCTCAGGTTTTGCGAATTTCAGTCCATTTGCCATACAGGTGCACCAGAGAATGTTTGTAATTGGAGCTGGGAAAGCCCAAGACAAGATCTGGAACTTGTGAGCCTGTCAAACAATTGGTCCCAAGTCTGGTCTCATCATCGAGCGCCCAACCATACTGTCGATTGGGCTGAGTATGTTAGATTGAACCTCCAATCTCCGGTGTTTTATAGTTTGCTCGAATGTCACGCAACATAAACTAGACTCTACATTTGGATAATTGGCCAAATTCAATATCACCATTCTTGAATCGGAATGGTTGGTAGCGTATCTCATCGACATCAGAGATGTATGAGTGCGCAGCATACATACGCCATGTACATTTTTCCAGATACTTGAGCAGCCCAGCTAACAAAGACCAATTTCCCGCGCACACCCCCCAATGTACCAGGCCTTCTCGAATTGTATACTTCTAAGTATAAGCTTCAGCAGACCAACTTTTCCATGACCACTAAATGTGCTAACGTGAACGCCTAGCAATGCATCTCATAACCTTTACCAACGGTGTTGACAATTTTGGTCCTGTCAAAGTATCTGATGCGTGTTGTGGAACAACATTTAATAAACAAGGTAGACTCTGCTGCTCTGGAATGCTAAGCTTAATATAATAATATCTGCGTCTTCAACAATCATGATGATTGAGGGGGGAAACAGCGAATGCATGCTTACGTTATCGCCTTCTTCATTCAATTTGTTTGAAATTCCTTGTATGCCTACTCGTCTGTCATAGGTACAGTTATCTCCATCACAAGCGCCGTCAGTTGGTGTACTGGCACACACAGAAAGACTGACCAATTCTAACGTGCCCCTCCTTAACGGATATGTCCAAGTGGTTTACATGAGATAGACTAGAGATAGCACATCCTTTTCATCTTTGACAATTTGTGAAGTGGTGAAATCGGTATTTCTAATATGTCCACTTGTTACGTTTGTGATGCTCTCATTTGCGCTCATGTGCTTGGGTATTATCATTTACCGTTTCTTCATTGGTTTTGGTCTACTGGGATTTTTCCAAATGGGTTGTTCTCATTGAGCTGAACGGCCAGTCCACCTTCAACCACGTGGCGGTGAATGATTGTATATTGTATAGGTCATGGTTTATAGTCCGCTTCCATTTGCGTGCTCAGCCGACTTTACAACTTTACCCCCCCCCCCCCCCCTGTCACTGAATAACCAGACGTATATCCGATTGTCATGGCATCTGACCATGGTAGATGGATATGTGCACGGCATAAGTGTGCCTGTCATATGCGACATACCATGGGATGATAAACCTGAGAGCCGCAAAATGGAAATACCAGTTGTATTTTCAGGATGACTGGATGAGTGCAAGAAGCACCTCCATCATATCAACAAATGACACCCAGAATGATGAAGTTGGCAACAATTGACCGGCATATGATCCATATATTCGGTAAAGCGGTCAGGGATCTTGCAGCAAGATGCATCCTGTAATGCCACACTCAAGGCATCACTTGGTACATAAAAAGCTAACGTCTTCACTGCTCCTACGAAGTAGAAACTCCGTTAAATATCTCGTAGACGGATGATAACTATGTTGTTGGTGCAATAATTGTGGGAAGATAGCCATCTGTCTCTTTTTAATGCAACATTGTTGCATGTTAGCGTGTTGAACCCAGTACATGAGCTGATGGTTTGTTTCAAACTGGTGGTTTGTTGTACCAACGTCTACAACATGTTTTATATTCTTGCACTTTGATACTTTAGTTCATTGAGTAGATGCAGCTGCGTTGTAACTGGTGGACTTAATTCAGTAAGTGGCAGTCAAATTAGTTTCAAAATATTCAACAGCATGTTTATTAAATAGTGGAGACATAGAATTGGTACAACGTGTCAGACTATTAAGAGTTAAAGAGGGGTCAAATACATTCATCTATGGCGTAATGATATTAACGTCGTCATACACGCCACTTAGCCTTCTTATGACGTCATATGAAGTCAGATGATAGATGGATACTCTGGACAGGTGAATTGCGATAACACAATGTGTGGTAGTGTGTTGCTGCAGAGATAAGTTCTTGTGAGGTAATTGCAAGAATTGTGGTGTCATATTCATTGGTACACGTCGAATGCTCTCATTGGATTGCAATTCACCTTTCCAGAATACCCATCTATCATCTGACGCCATAATCATCTACGTGGCGTATATAATGACATCACAATCAATGACGTCATCATGACGTCATAAATGACGTAGATAATTACGTCACGAACGCATGGTTGAAGACGGGCTATGCGTTGTTGTACAAATTGTATGCGGGGCATGGCTAAAACTAAATAGTCCCATTCTCTAACCTGTGTTAACGTTTCTATTGATTTTGATCCCTCAGTGTACCTATTCTTATCACAGAGTATCCATATCTGTTCAGAATCACGAGATTAACTCACAGATGGTTTTCTGAAAGATTTTCGTAATTCTTCATTTGAATTTGATGTATACTTTTTCATGTTTCTCTACACAACCTTCCAACAGTTTTTTTATGTGTAAATGTGTCGCCACAGTTTGTGTGGTATAATATAATTCCTCTTTATATTCATCTACACGACGGCTTATGATGGGATGAAACATTTGTATGCTTGTAATATTAGTGAGTATCTCCAAAGATTGCGAGTCTCGTGGTTTGGTTAGTTCTGCAATGGGAGATTCTCAAGCGATGAAGCCACGCATTTGTGTAAGGAATTTAGATTTTGAAGGCCCTGCGAATACTACCTTTGTACATTTACCATTTGAATGGCTGGTTTGATAACCGAGCCAGTCATTCCAGTGGTAAATCCTTACGGTCTGTATGCAGCCACAATTTTAATAGCCATTTATACAATATATTTGAAACACAATCAAAATCCACCTCGCCCTTATAAATTGTGCGAGCACCTGCGTGTTTCTTTTTTATTAAATAGCCTGATTTCTTCTAAATTGGTTAAAAATGAGGTAATTGAAAATCCCGCCAATTTGGCTAGTTTTTATTGAAATTATGGTGCGAGGGAGATAAATGTCGTCTTATAAGAACCGTCCGAACAAATAAATTAACATGACTTACGTCCCATACAGGTGATACATTTTGAGTTGGGAATCGATCGGCGCGTTTGTGGTAGTCTGTCAGATATGGAGAAAACGTTGTTTTTGTTTTTAACAGAGAATGCTTCAAGGGAATCGGTGTGCAATTTCTGACTTATTGAGACACGTGTGAGCTATTTATCCAAATTTATGCACAGTATTCTCCTGGCCTACAATTGGAATTTCAGTTGGAAGATAATTTAAATTTTCTTGACCAAATTTATTCTTTACAGGCTTCTATGCATTTATTATTGACTTTATTTCAGAACAGAAGCCTGGCCATTTTGGACCTTTTCATATAACGAGTAAAGAATCTAGGGAAATCGCTAGTATAGGCGGAATGTTTGTGAGCGCTACGTTGGCGGTTCAAAGAAGGTAATCTGAATAATCTTTACAAATTCAGATTGAGATTCAGATTTTTTATTCACACTAAGGCCGTTTCAAAATATGAGTAAAATATAATATATCATTTATGGCGGTAGTGGATATTTATCTATACATTTAGTAATAGTCTAATACTAGTAGCAGATCAGTGGTAGCAGCAGCAGCAGTAGTAGTAGTAGTAGTAGTAGTAGTAGTAGTAGTAGTAGTAGTAGTGGTAGTAGTAGTAGTTGTTGTTGTTGTTGTTGTTGTTGTGGTAGTAGTAGTAGTAGTAGTGGTGGTGGTGGTGGTGGTGGTGGTGGTGGTAGTAGTAGTAGTAGTAGTAGTAGTAGTAGTAGTAGTAGTAGTAATAGTAGTAGTAGTAGTAGTAGTAGTAGTAGTAGTAGTAGTAGTAGTAGTAGTAGTAGTAGTAGTAGTAGTAGTAGTAGTAGTAGCAGCAGTAGTAGCAGTAGTAGTAGTAACAGAAATAGCTGCAGCAGCAGTAGCAGCAGCAGTCTTAGGCCGTATTCACACGAGAGAGATAGTCCAGAGTAACACCATATTGAGGTATGTCGTTACCCTTGATTAACTCTAGTGTGAACACGGCCTTAGTGTACGGCCAGACACCGTCTTGTATAATAATTTGAACCGAATCGGACCAAATGTTTGCGAGATATCCATAGATCCCGAATTTGATACGATCCGAATCCTGGTTATCAAGATCACGGCCAATGTCTCGAATGTTCCTGTATGGCAACTTCCTTCATTGCCCTACATATAGAATCAGAATCTTTTTAATACATCTCCGGGCACACGCACGCACGCACATACGTACGCACGCACGCAGGCACGCAGGTACGCGCGCACACACGTAGCGGTAGCAATCGTACAGTAGTGGTAGTAGTAGTAGTAGTAGTAGTAGTAGTAGTAGTAGTAGTAGTAGTAGTAGTAGTAGTACGCAAGGACTTACACACGCACCTGCGCACGAAAATACACACGCACTCACGCACACGCGCACACGCACGCACGCGCACGTGCACGAACACACGCGCTCGCGCGCACATGTACACGCACGCACAAACTAAGGCATGCACGCACACACGGACGCACGCGCCCACCACATGCACACACACGTACGCACGCGCGCGCACGCCTGCGCACTTAGAAGTCCCAGCTTCGCAAGAGAGGGGATCTAGTTTTGGACGACTTTTCGTTATGTGTGTTGGAATCGATTTGAAACGTTGAATCCTGAATTCCCAGAATCACAGTGTCAAGCTACCTATACAGGTAAGCATGTTTATTAAATTTTAAATCCATCAAAGATATACAATTCGTACACTTGACGGACATTTTCAGCTTCGTGACGGAGACATAATACGTCATTAATACTAATTATGATTGTGTCGCCATCATACATGTAGCGTAAACGTAACGCAATTGATTATGAAGTCATGTACTTGAGCGACAGATCAGATCCATTAATTCGAAACAGTTGCACGGGTAAGGTGCTCAATATTTTAAAACAAAAACTGGTTGCTGACTGACTATGCCAGTTGCTGCCATGAACACACACAACATCCAGCTAAATAAAATTTAAAGAATAACAAACATTCTAAATGGTGTATCGTATTTGATCTCCAGTTTCAAATCGTTAAACTCGTTTGATGTATTTTACGTAATGCATCTGTTTTCAGGCTAGGTCTTACCGCGAAACAGGTGATTCTGTTACCACAGGTTACGTTACCACCGTCCAGATTATTCTGTCCGTTCAGTGCCACGATCACATGCGATGCCGCGGCCAAGTACAGAACAGCTGACGGTTCCTGTAACAATCTGGCGAATCCGTACTGGGGCAAAGTGCTGACGCCATATGAAAGATTCCTGCCACCTGATTACGAAGGTATTTAACTCTTTACTGGCTTAACTTGGTAAAGAAAATCAAACTATCCGCTTCTTGAATGTCCATTTGCAGGGCAAGAGAAGACTGTTTTTAAAAATATATATACCACTAGAACGACTGGTTCGGTTACCCGTGAATTCATTGGGATATAGCTGCTTCTAGGATCTGCTTCAGTTTTCACGCTAAATGTGCACAGTTAGTTGACTATGCATTTATTCAATTTTCTTCTCATTGTCAGCAACAGCTCAATTTCAAATAAGTTTCAAAATATGCAACAGAATGTTTATTAAATTGTGAATACATAAAAAACATACCGTTCGCCCAGTTTCGTGATAGAGTTTTGCCAGAGATAACATTGCGATGAAATAACCCGAGCAGCAAATCCGAGTACAATAAAGTATGGCAGCAACAGCGCCCAGTCAAAGTAGTTTCAAAATATTCAACAGAATATTCTAAACTAGTAAATGCAACAAAGACATGCAATTCGTACACTTGCCGGACTTTTAAATGTTAGTGGCGAAGCTAGATACGTCTTACATTACGTATTTCGATTGTGACGTCAGCCTACATGTGGCGTAATCGATTATGACGCCATACACTTGAGTGACAGGTTGAATCTCCAATGTATATGTTCCTACTCTCCAGGGATTGACTTACCGCGAATCAAAAGCGTATTGCCTATGACGCTACTGCCGGGACCACGTCAGATAAGTACGACTGTGCACGAAAAGAGTTTGCCAATCAATCAGGATCCTACAATTAGTCACATGACCATGCAGTTTGGGCAATTCCTCAGTCATGACCTAACACGCAATACCTTGGCAACAGGTAAGAAACATGTTGCAACGTAGGCTACTAATGACTGTTTAATTTAATTTCCTCTGTAATTTATACTAGAAGCAATTTTACGTTTTTAGATCCGGAACGGATCTCTAAATCTTGGTCATGTTGTCGTCGTCGTCGTCGTTGTCGTCGTCGTCGTCGTCGTCGTCGTCGTCGTCATCGTCGTTGTTGGTGTTGTTGTTGCACCTGCCTGGCTGCCTGCCTGGCTGCCTGCCTGGCTGCCTGCCTGGCTGCCTGCCTGGCTGCCTGCCTGGCTGCCTGCCTGCCTGCCTGCCTGCCTGCCTGCCTGCCTGCCTGCATGCCTGCCTGCATGCCTGCCTGCCTGCCTGCCTGCCTGCCTGCCTGCCTGCCTGCCTGCCTGCCTGCCTGCCTGCCTGCCTGCTTGCTTGCTTGCCTGCCTGCCTGCCTGCCTGCCTGCCTGCCTGTCTTCAGCACCTTGCATGCATACATTATCTCATCCGTCCGTTCTTTACTTACTACTGTAATACGCATTGAACCGACCAGTTTCTTCTTTTCTTCCGCAGGTTATAGAGGGTCAAGTTTGAATTGCTGCGCAGCGCTGAGAAGATTACCGTAATGCCTACTCATTATTAATTTTAGCTAATATAATGATGGGTTCCATCACCTTTTCCGTCCGTCTGTCCGTATGTACGTCCGTCCGTCCGTCCGTCCGTACGCCCGTCCGTCCGTCCGGCTGTCTGTCTGTCTGCGGCCAAGCTCATCTTTGCTTAGCTCAACATATCGTCTTATATCTCGGCATAGTTTCAGTTTATTGCGACTAAATTTGGACATTGCATTGTGCTTCTGTGTGTCAAATGGAGTTAGCATGACGCCTTTGAGGTCAAAAGGTTAAAGTTCAAGGTCACTGTGAAAAAAAAATCTATAAAATGTATAAAAATCTATTTTTACGGTTAACCTTTTGATTTAGATTAACATATCGCCTTATAGCTCGGCGTAACTTCACCCTATCCGGGCTAATCTTCGACACGTGATTACTTATTAACGGGATTGAGCACAACGATATTGAGGTCAGCGTCATTGCAACATTTGACTTGTTTGAAATGTAGACTTTAACAGTTAGGTTCGCCGGCGGATTTTGCCTTTATTTCAGAATTTGACTTTCTAAGTGTAGCCATCCATCATATGACGTCATAATCAACTACTTGACGTGTAAGATGATGTCATAATCATGACGTCATTAATGATTCGTTATAGCTCGTCTTTAGCGCTTTATAGTCTGACATGTTGTACGAATTGCATGTCTTTCCTATTTAATAAACATGCTGTTGAATATTTTGAAACTAATTTGACTTGGCACATAGACATGAGTATTTGAAAGATCTAGAGAAGCGTATTTTTGAATATTTACCTCTAGAATGACTGGCTCAGTAACCACGTCGGCCATTCTATTAGAAAATTTTCAAAAATACTCTTCTCTTGGCCTGCAGATAGACACTGGCTAGGTAAAAACCTTAATTTTCATTACCATTACCCCTTTAATGGTCATGCCGGCGAAAAAAATCCAGTGGTAAATTGAGAAAAATAGTCTTCTAAAATTAAAATATCTTGAAAAATATTGACCATCATAATGTTGACTTAATATATCAAGCAGTATTTTGAGCGCTTTGAGGCCCTGTTGACACAAGTGGGGTTAAAATTGGGATGTTTTTTAATTTACACTTTAAGAAAAATCATCAGTTTTGTTTTGGAGGTATTTATTCTGCAGCCTCCATTCAGGGCAATAGCTATGGACAGCATTTAGTGCGCGTTGCAAAAGTGCGGTTGATTAGTCATTATGACCGTGTATAATTATAAAAAACGGAGTTACAGGAAAATGTTTTAAAATTATTTTTAATATGTATCAGTCTATTAAATCTTTTGTTTTTCATAACTCAAATAAGTCAGACACATTCCCGTGTAGGATAGGCGTTAGACAGGGTGAAAATGTATCCCCGTTTCTCTTTTCGATTTATCTGAATGATTTAGAAAGTTACCTAGAAGAACGCCACATGGCTGACAACAATTAACGAACTAGTTGATAATTTACACCTTTATTTATATCGTATTGTGCTTCTCTATGCTGATGACACTATTTTAATGGCAGAAACACTCAGGTCGCTACAAAATGCGTTAGATGTGTTCCAGGACTATTGCGAAAAGTGGAAATTGCAGATCAATCATTCAAAAATAATAATATTCCAAAAACGTAAGAAAATAAACCAACCAAAATTTCAAATGGGTGAACATAGCATAGAAGTAGTAGATGAATATTTATTTTTAGTTGTACATTTCAAATATAATGGTAACTTTTTTTCTTGTAGAAAACGAAACTTAGCTCAAGGGATTAAAGCAATGTACGCAGTAATTCACAAATTTAAAGTGATCGATGTCCCGATAGATTTACAGAGCACACTCTTTGCGTCTATGGTTATACCAGTTATATTATACGCGTCAGAAATCTGGGGCTTTGAAAACACGAAACTGCTAGAAATTTGCCAAAACGATTTTTTAAAAGTATGTTACAAATGAAGAAGAGTACCCGGAATGTTATGGTCTATACAGAGTTAGGTAAATACCCATTAAATATTATAATACAGTGCAATATAATTCGATTTTGGGCGGACTTCGTAGACACTGGATATGGAAAGCTTTCGTCTATTCTTTACTATACCTGCCTACAGTATACGGAGAAAAAGAATATCAAGTTTAAATGGATAGAAAGAGTTAAAGAAATACTAACAATAACAGGATTTGATACAGCGTTTATCGCAGAAAACGTAAATAAGACTAACATCACTAGGCAGGTAAGAATCGCTTTACAAACTGAATTCAATGAAAAACATAGAGCTGAAATTTCCAGTTCAAACCGATTAACGTTTTACAATAACATAATGAGTGATTCGGTATTTGAAAAATATTTTGTTGTATTGCCATATCGTGACGCTATAATTCTGTGCTACTTCAGAACATTGAACCACCAACTAGACATCGAGACCAAGAGATGGGTGGGAATTGATCGAAATGAGCGCATCTGTAATGCATGTAATTGCATAGGTGACGAATTGCACTTTCTTGTTCATTGCACACAATTTAGCACTGAACGACAAATACTAATCCCTTCTTACTACCTAACAAATACATCGATAGAAAAAGCAAAATGACTTCTTTCAATATGCAATTCTCCAAAACATTGTAAATACCTTTTATAGTACAAGAAAAAATAAGTCACCAAGTCTATTATCGCTGTTATTAATGTAATTAGTATTTATTTATTAACCTCGTGATAATCACTGTATATTTTGTCACTTTATTCGCCAAAATAATTGTTATAAATATATACCCTCATATGTTGCTTCGGTAGCGTGAGTGTAATACACGTGAAACTGAAACTGAAACTGGAGACAGACAGACAGACGGACGGACGTCATCAGCATATACAAAGTACCATAAAATGTAAAAACAGATTTAAATTTTCCTCAGCCATGTTCATAATTCACCTTTCCAGTGTATCCATCCATCGTATAATGTCGTCATAATCATGACGTCATAAATGATTCGAAATAGTTCGTCTTTAACGCTTAATAGCCTAACACGTTATACGAATTGTATGCCTTTGCTATTTAATAAACATGCTGTTGAATATTTTGAAACTAATTTGACTGGGCGCTGTTGCTGCCATAGGCAACAACAGCAACCAGTCGAATTAGTTTCACAATATTCGACACCTTACCTGCATAGTTTTCTGGGAATTGATAGTCAGAGAGTTAAGAGATCAATGGATCCCAACATGAGCGTGGTGTGGGTGGAGATTAGAAAGAGAGGGACGGGGCATTGATAAAACTGGAGAGGTTCATTGATGTAATAGCGATAGTTTCTTTGTCATATAGATATTCTTCTATTCACAAAAATTGAGAACAGGAATGGCGATAGAATTTCACCTTGTCTGACTCCTATGTTGCTAATTATAAAGTCAGAATCAACGTGGTTTAGTTTAGCGAACGATTCTATACTTTTGTACATATTATTTATAATTTTGAAGCATTTTCCTGTGATGTTGTTGTTTATCAGCTTCGTCCATGGTCTTGTTCTCCAAACCTTGTTGAATGCTTGTTGAAGTCCACGTATGAACAGTACAGTTTCTTCATTTGTGCGAAAGTGATATCCGTAATTAGATGAATAGTCGAAATATTGTCAAGTGTGGACAAACAAAGCTAAACTCAAAATTATGCCTGATTAAAATAAATAATCGATTTTTTCGATTTTTCGATTATTTTTCTTTAAACTCGATTATATAATAGCTAGGAAAAATAATCGACTATTGAAATATCGATTAACGGAACAGGCCTAGTGTGAACCTGTTTGTAACTCTGATATAATTTCATATTTTTCTGTATATTTCTAAGCCTTTCATTTAAGATGGACGTAAATAATTTACCTATACAGCTTAACCCCTCTTGCGTCAACAGCGATTGAAAGAGCCTAAAAAGATTACATGACATATCAAGAAAACATTTTGATGGTCAATATTTTTCAAGATATTTCAATTTTAGAAGACTATTTTTGTAAATTTACCACTGCATATTTTGCATCGGCTTGACCATTAAAGGGGTAATGGTAAAGAAAATAAAGTTTTTACTTAGCCAGTGCCTAACCGCAGGCGGAAAGAAGGGCAAGTTTGAAAATTTAGCACGAGAATGACTGGCTCGGTTACCGAGCCAATAATTCTAGTGGTAAATTTTGAAAAATACTCTTCTCCCGGCCTTTCAAATAGCCATGTCTGAAGACCACTGCAAAGTTGTCTTTTGGTCAGTTTGACCATTAAATGGTCAAGTTGAGACAAGAGGGCTTAAGAGAGTAGTGGGAGAATAGTGTGCTGGGTCTGATGGGTTTGCTTTACCAGTACGACCAGCACAAAGAAATTCAGATTTCTGAGGTCAAGGGCATTGTAATCTTGATACAAATTCAGGTTTTCATTTGGAAATACAAAATGCCAAAATGTTCGCCAATATGCCGGTAGTGTAACATCGATGCCTTTTTTCTAATTTATGGCGGGAAGAGCTTATGTTAGCTCATAAAATAAAGTTAGTGATGCACTGCCAAACATGCTCAAAAGACCACCTGTCTTACTGAACCACGTGCTCTAATGAAACACGCCTTGTTGTTGTTGGTGTTGTTGTTGTTGTTGTTGTTGTTGTTGTTGTTGTTGTTGTTGTTGTTCGGTCAGTCGAGCGGCAAGTCTGTCGGACGTTCGATTAACCGCTTGCTTATTCATTTGCTCGTTCATTCGTTCAGTCATTTACTTTTTAGTTTGTTTGTCTGTTTGTTTGTTTGTTTGTTTGTTTGTTTGTTTGTTTGTTGGTTGGTTGGTTGGGTGATTATTTGTGTGTTTGCCCGCGTGATATGTTCGGAGTAGAAGAAGGTAGAGTCCCCAAATTTGGCATATATATTCATATTTTAGATGGCTAGACATAAAATAAATATGAGGTCAAGAGGTTAAATAGTGTGGTCATGGGAGCACTAAACGCACCCAGGATACAAACCTTTAGCCATAAAAGCCAAAGGTAAGTAGATAGAATCACCAAATTTGACACATCCATTCATATTATTGGTTGCTATATGTTCTATGAGATTCAGGTCAAATTATTATTATTATTATTATTATTATTATTATTATTATTTCAAGTTTTGGTTGTTCGCCAATCAGTATACCAGTAAATGACCCATATTTTGGAGTATTTGGCAGAACTTGTATGAACTTTGCACGGTCATCTCCAACGCCAAATCTGCAATGTACTCTAGGTATGTACACGTCCAGTAAGAGGGTGTACTGGGCTGTTACTGGGTCATTGTGGCAAAATCATGACTCCATTCCATGGGTATTTTAACGCGTAGTCACGTTGCTATGATTACCGATTTGATTATTATGTTATAACTGACACGCCAAACATCGGTAAGTCGGTTAAAATCTCATTTTCAGTCAAATCATTTTGAAAATATTAGATAGTAGAACAGGCACTGCGCATCATCACTGGTGGAATGAGATCAACACCAATAGAAAAAATGGAGCAGACAGCAGGCATCCCCCCACTTAGCAAAGGAAGGGAATGCAAAGCACTGATCCAAGCTGCAAAGTTCAAATCGTTCAACAATCCCCCGATGAAGATCAGGCAAGCACAGCTGTCATCAGGAAGACTTAAAAGATCAAGTTTTGTGAAAGAGACAAAAGCACTTTAAATGAAACACCAAAGATGAACACAGTGATGTGAGCAAGAAGGCCCTGACCCTAGCCATGCTGGAAGAAATGTACCCTCAGGAGACATGGATAATGATCTACACAGATGGATCACCCAAAGATGCAATTAGGAGTGGAGGTGCTGGACTGCACATACAGTATCCAAACGGACAACATAAGCCAGCTGCAATACCGACAGGTAAACACTGCACAAACAAATACCATCAGCAGAACAGCAGACCCTATTGCACAGATTGTCTTTTATCTTATGCCCGCTCCGTCCTTGAGGCTATCACCAAAGGTAAGCTGCCACAACTTGAAGAAGCACTACAAACCGTCAAATCCTTTCGGATAGCATTGCAGTGGATCCCCTCACACTGTGGAGTCCAAGGAAATGAGGAAGCAGACAAGATGGCAAAGGTGGGTGCAGAAGAGAATCAGAGATAAAACATGGTTACCCATACAGAGATGAAGACTATCATCAAGTCACTATAGAACACCTCAATCAGAAGATGCCTACCATCATCTCTCGAGGCCAGAGCAAATGACAATTTTTCGTCTCAGAACTGGACACAACAGACTAAACCAACACATGCACAGGCGGTTCCACCTTACGACATCGCCTGCTTGTCCTTGTGGAAAAGCAAAACAGACCACAGAGCACATACTTCAATGTTGCAGTACGTATCAGCTGCTGAGAGAAGAGATCTGGCCTTTGTCAATCTGTTTTCTTGAAAAGCTGTATGGGCCTGTGGAAGAACTGCAGAAAACCACAGATTTCATCTTGAGAACGGCTCTCCAAGTGTGATACCAGCGATGGAAAAGAAGAAGAAGAAGAACTTGCATTTTCTGGAGATTATTTTGCAAATAATTTGAAGGAAAGTTGTTGCTACTATCGGCAGTACCAATTATCAGTCAAATTGCTATTAAAAAAATATCTAGCTTAGCACGTTTCACGTTTACAAATAGGAAATACACATTTTGAATCAAAGTACTATACGCTTACTACACGCTATAAGGTAAATCAGCTTACCTCTGAGGCCAACAGCAGACTGACTTTTATTAGCGTTACAGGAATGATTTTTTACTGCATTTGGCGCGACAGCGAGAGCAAAAGAATCCGAAATAATGGCGCCAGTAAAAATCATAGTAAATTGGTGGCTCCGAAGAAGACGATCGTCATAGAAATCTTCAAATATTTTCATAATGTTATTGCTTCAGGATAACGTTAGGCGTTAAAGACGGATTATAGCGAGTCGTTCATAACGTCATGATTATGACGTCATCTTAAGCATCACGTAGGTTACTATGGTGTCATATGACGTCATATGACGCCATCTAATGAATGGAAACTTGGAAAGGTCCCACGTATATCTGATTGCACTTATTTCATATCGTCTTTGAATATTATGTTATGGGATAATTTTGTATCATATTTACGAAAGATTAGCAAGCCGAACTAGGCCTGATATTTCTAAATACCTTTTGAGCAATACCGAAAATCTCGCAAATATTATCCATATAGCAATTTGCATCCGACATAACTAAAAGAAGACTAATCTCATTTTAATATGTTTCATATATTCCTATCATACTCTCGACAAAAATATTAGATTTGTAATAGCTAAATCTCTGTATTTTTCTCCATCATATGGAGGTCGCCATGATTTAATTTTCAACCAATCAGAAAAGGCATAAGCTGTCTGCCTCGGTATATTGGTTTAACCATATAGGCTGGTATCAATATCTGTGAGTACTGCTTTCTGCGGCTGTAGTAGTCGAACCATCCTAGAGCCGCAATTAGTCCTTCTTCACGTTTGTCTAGTGTGTCTTGTCCTCAGTCAAAAGCTTTAGCTTTCTCAGATCTATTCTTGACTTCAGTGTACCGAGTCCTGCTTTCTTGAGGTCACCTCGTAACACGCTTAGTAGATTTACGCAGTGACGCCCCCTCCTGACGTTGTATTTGCTGGCTCCGAGTAGGGCGAATTCCAAGGCTCTCTGTGCTGGTGTCTCTTCTGGTATCCTTAGAACATGGCCGAACATGGAACATATTTGTTGGGCGACTTTTACAGACAGCGGCGACATATTACACATCTTGTATAGTGCATCGTTGGAAATTATGCTGTCTGGCTATTGGTGTCCAGCGATGGTGCGTAAGCGTTTGCGGTGGCAGGGACCCAATTTGTCTACATCTGCCTTTGGAGCTATCCAGCTGTTACAGTTATATACAGCATCGAGGATACGCAGGCTGCATTGTATACGCGTAGTCTTTTTATCGAGGATATCTTTGATCTACGGATCCATAGCTTCCAGAAGGACTTGAATGCTATGTTTCCCGTGACGCAATGTCAGTAGTACTGTAAAGCAGAGAGACAAGGATTTTAATTTTCCTCTACGGTTCGCTGCCACGAAGTGCATCGTCATTTTCTTTAGTTTCATGCTTTGTAGATAGGTATATGTGGGTGAACTCTGTTTTGGATCCATTCATAAAGAGATTCTCAATTGTTTGTTTGCCTGCAGCTGTTGGGAGAAGTTCGTTAAGGGGTTTATTTTTTCTTGTCTATGAAGTCCACATCGTCGGTATATTCCATCTCTAGTGGCATACCCAGTATGAACACTGAGTGTGTGGTCTTGTGGAACACTCCCGCATGGATTTCAATGCAGCAGCAAGGTAACAGGTGAAAAGCACCGGAGATAGACCTGTGGTAGCTGATTGATGTCTCAAACTCCTCAGACTTCACTGAATTGACTCGTACTCTCAGCTTGGTGTCTGCATGTGGTAAGCTCACTAGTCGTATCTCATCTACATTGCAACTGGCTTGGTGTAGTACATCTAGGATCCTTGAGCGTTTAATTGCGTCGAAGCCTTGTGACATATCAATGCCCATTTTGTGGAAATCCCAGTGTTTGGACATGACTACCAACACAAGCATGCGTTGAGCCCATACAGCCCACATTTGAAGCCAATTTTACCATGATCCGGTGAAGTCATTGATCTTGACTCGGGTGCGGCATAGATTAACAGTGGATAGGATCTTCCGTATGCTGTTGAGAAGCATAATGGGCCGCAGATTGGCTAGTGGGGGTGGGATGGTGGTGTAGGGTGTGGGGAGGGTTGGTCATGTGGATTGGTGGGCTTGGGTGGTGCGATACGGGTGCCTTGCCCTATAGCATCAATGGAAAGGTGATGCATAAAAGCTGAATTGATCAGGTGCGTGATCGGTTTTGAAATAATGTCACTTTCATATTTGAATAGTTCATTGCTCATGCCGTCAGGCTCAGATGCGCGTTTATTTGTCAGGATTTTACACGCCTTCTCAACTTCTGCTGTCTTAATTGGTGTCAGCAAGGGCGTGGGGTCTCCTGAGAACGGGTGCAAGGGCTCATCATTGGGGTCAGTGAACTGTTCCTTGAACCGTTCTCGAATCGCCTCAGCCTTTCCTTGGTCAGTCCCGATAAAGTGGCCTTCAGAGTTGTGTACAGTGATTGGTGGTGTGTAATTAGTAAGTCTCAGGGCTCGAGCTGCCCGAAACATTTTGTAACAGCCATCCAGGGCAGTGATTTCATCTGCTAGTGAGTCTGCTTATTGAATAGCAAGATCTTTTAATCGTTCGACAATCTGGCGCAGAATGTTATTGCGCTCCCGGCATGGTTTGGCGCGGTATTCACTTTGGCCACTTTGATAGATGCGCAGCCGCAACGCTTTCTGCTCCACTGACAGCTTTCCTATTAGAGGGTCGTCAGTATACCTAGTTTGGTTGATTTTAAGAACACCTATGGTGCTGGTAACTGATGATTCCATAGATTTCAGTTTTTTGGTTTAGGGCTTCGTTTGGGTATCAATACTCTAAGGCGATCAGGTGGCTGTCAAGCAATCAGTGGAAACATATGCAATCTCCTTCGCTCCTCGTTGCCTCTCTATACCCAGGAGAATAAATGGCTCCCTGTGTAAAAACTGGGGAAGTTACGAATAATAGACTGAAATATATACCACCTTATATATGACGTAAATGGGACCTGGAATCCGAGATTCGATAGATGCCAATCAAACCAATAACTTCGCTATCAATGGTGTGGCAGTTTGCTATAAGATTCATACAGGTAAGATGTTGAATATTTTTCGGGTCGATTATAAACCTCGATTAACCCTTTTACTGACGAATTGCAAGTCGAAAGTAAAACCTTTATTGCCGAATGCCAAGTCTCCAGTAACCCCTTTACTCCTGAGTCGCAAGTAATAATGTTCCTTTTTATTTTCGAGTTGCAAGCCAAAAGCTAACAGTAAAATGCGATATTTGATTTGAGATTAGTATAGCCTTTACAATTCTACTATCCCCGATAACTGATAACGAACACGCGAACTCTATTTTCACAGATCGCACAATCTGTCTGAATTAACCGGTCCAGTTTTAGCTATGTGCCGCCCAGCTCTATCGAAGCTCCACCTACACCGCTCGTGTTGGGATCGATTGAACTCTGAACTCCCTGACTATCAATTTCTAGAAAACTGCGCAGGTAAACTGTTGAATATTTTGAAACTAATTCGACTGGGTGTTGTTGTTGGCTATCACAGCAACAGCACCCAGTCAAATTAGTTTCAAAATATTCAACATCATATTTCTTAGATTGCAAAGACATACAATTCGTATGTGCCGGGCTAGTAAGCATTAAAGACGGCCTATTCCGAATCATTCTTGACATCACGATTATAACATCAGCCTACGCGTCACTTAGTTGACTATGACGTCACATGATGGCTGGATAAAGTGGAAAGGTGAATTATCTACTTGCCAGTTAGTATGCATTCTATTTGTAGGAGCCAGAGAACAGTTGAATCAGAACACTCATTTTCTGGATGGTTCTGCGATCTATGGATCTGATCTGACCACCATGAATAATCTGAGGGCAATGACAGGAGGTAGGACAGATTAATCTATGTATATGCGCAAATGGATGCCCCCCTCCACATTTCTAGCTAAGGTCCGTCCACTTTTACTGCATGTTGCGATCGATTAATATACTTTGAACCGTGAATTTCTAGAATCCAAAGAATTTGGTGAATATTTTGAAACAAATTTTACTGTGGATTGTTGCTGTTGCTGTCAATGACATCGACAGCTCCCTGTCTGACTAGTTTCTAAATACTCAACAGAATCTTATTTTGTAATGCACAAAAGACATACAATTTGTACACTTACCATACATTTACCGCACCATAACGGAGTTGGAGTAGCCATAGTGAGTATGACATCAGCCTACAGATTGAGTATTGATGTCATATTCTTGACTGACAGAACAGACCCATCCTGTACCAAAGATAACGATGTTTTAGGATATTCCATCTCTGCTTGCCAGTCGTTGGCATGCCCATCTAGCTGCCATTCATCTGTCCACAGGTTGGACTCTCAGTCTATCAATCCATCAACCCATCAATGTGGCCATACATCCATCCATTCCACACACACCAAAACATCAACCCATCTATCCATCCGTAGGTGCATTCATCAGCCCGACAGATGATCCGTCTGTCCATCTATCCTTCCGCCTCTCCGTCATTCCACAAATTCTGTCTGTAAATCTTATTATTATTATTATTATTATTATTATTATTATTATTATTAATCGGCGCGTAAACGCAGCTTATTATAATTACTCAGGATCCTATCTTCTTCTTCTTCTTATTATTCTTCATGATTTTCGCCAGCTGCCCCCCCCCCCCCCCCCCCCCCCCCCCCCTCCTACAGTGTTCACAGTATCAACGCCAAGCTTTGTCAACTTCTTGTAACCCTTGGGACTTGAATTGCTATTACTTTTATTTTGGATCTTTGGATTTTTGGGTGGGGGTGGGGGAGGGTGGGGTGGGTGGGGATGTAGGGGTGTGGGGGCGGGGCGGTGGATGGCGTCAAGCTACACTCATTTCCGTGGGCTAAAAGTCTCATAGGAAATGGGTGGTGATTTTCAGTTTCAGTATTGATTTTGCGATCGGATCACTACCAGGATGGCCAGGATGTTGTCATTGGAGTCCTTAAGCTGTTGATTCATCTGGAGCGCACACACCCAAGTGGAAGGGTACGGCTTGGGCCTCAAATATACCAGTTTATGTTTTTGGCAAAGACGATCTCTTCTCCATCACAAAAGTTTCACGGCCATAGTAGAAGATATCATGTGACATATTTTAATGCTAATCTCACCACTGGGTCATATAACATGGTGGGGAGGGCATCCCTTAGGTTTCAAAGTTACCTGTTTTTGTTTTGTCAGAAATGAACTCCCTTCACCATAGAAAGTCGCTGGCCATATTAGATGATACCTCGTAACACACTTTCATGTTTCCATCACTTCTGGGTCGCATGCCATGTGGAAGAGAACCCATTGGACACCAAATTTACCAGCTTTATCAGTTTTCGATTTTAGAAGAAAGGAACTCCACTTTCCAGACTCGTTCAATTACCATATATGGCTAGGCCTTATGCTATTCTTTAGTGGTCAGAGCGAGCAGATTTACAGTTACTTTAGTAAATGTGTTCTAGTTATTATTATTATGCAAACAAATTATAATAATTAATTAACAGGTTTAATGATCTCCCCTTTGGATGACTTGTTGAAGCAGGATCCTTTTCTGAGAGAGGGGTGCAAAGCTACTGCTGGACGGCCATGCTTTAAAGCCGGTGAGTTTCCATATGGCTCAAACACGGGTATGTCGTCCGCCTCACAAATCCCCGATAATGCAGGTTAATGGACCGATAGGCCTAACTAGGCCAATAGTATACCGTTTTTGACCAGTGTTGGTGCAGTTCTGGCCCTGTAACCACACACGCAAGCATGCACGGTCACACACACGTACATACGCGCGCACGTATGCACGACACGTATACACAAATGCATGCACACAAGCAGACAATCAAGACCAACACACACACACCCCACCCATCCACCACACGCACGTACACCCACACTCACAGGCAGGCAGGCACGCACGCACGCACGCACGCACGCACGCATGCTCGGATGCACGCACGCAGACACGCACGCACGCACACACCTATACGCTCGCACCTACATGCACACACACGCACGCACGCACACGCGGGTTCTGTATGCACACACGCACCCACATGCACGCAACTACACGCACTCTCGGACATACACACGCACGATGGCACGCACGCAAGCACGCACACACCTACACGCACGCACATACACGCGCGCACCTACACGCATGCACATATATGCACGCACGCAAGCAAGCACGCACGCACACATGCACGCAAGCACGCATGCACACATGTACACACAAACAAATATGTGAATACATGATATAAAGTTGCGTACCATTTTTATTAATTTTATAGGCGATCCCAGGGTAAATGACCAGCCAGGTCTCATCAGTATGCATACCCTATGGCTTCGTGAGCACAATCGAGTGGCCAAACTGCTAGAAGCAAAAACTACCTGGAGTGACGAGAAGTTATTCCAAGAAACACGAAAAATCGTAGTCGCCAAACTCCAACATATAACTTACAAAGAATACCTCCCTACGGTTATAGGTATGTCTCTCCATTTGATCACTGATCTACCCCGCCTGTCATATCTATACAAATAACTGTTACGAAGCCATCGGTGAGTCAAAACAAATTCAAACTACGTCATTAATGGACGTTTCTAATTTTAGCTATTCCCCGCCCACCTCTTCATAAAGTTCCACCCACACTTCGCCGTGTTGAGATCAGTCGATCCCCGAATGCCCTGCCTATCACTTTCCTATGGCAGCAACATCGCACAGTCAAATTAGTTTCAAAATATTCAACATCATGTTTATTATATAGCAAATTTAGACATACAATTAGTACAACGTGTCAGACTATTAAGCGTTACAGACGGGAGATATCGAATTACTCATGACGTCATGATTATGACATCAGCATACACGTCACTTAGTTGATTATGACATCATATAAGGGATGGATAATCTGGAAAGATGAATTGGACACGGAAGTAAAAAAAGTGACAACCATTATACATTTACTTTGTTTTTGGCTTTTCCTTAATAAAGCGATCTGATCTGCCACTCGAGTATATGACGTCATAATCAATTACGGCACATGTAGGGTGGCGTCACAACCCTAATTGATCAAAATTCTGCGTCATGAAGTTGGAAAACTCTATCAAGTGTACGAATTATATATCTATGTTGGACGTACCATTTTAATATAGCCCCTACATAGTTCAGTGAAACTGAAGAATAATCTGGAACAAATTGCAACATAATTTTCTTTTTCACATATATGAGGTTTCGGGAACCCCTAATTATAACACATCAACATTACTCCAAATTCCTATTAGGGGTAAAAGAGTAAAATTTGTTTAAGTATGCATTATCTGGAAATTGAAATTTTGCCATGCCTTCATAATTCAGCATGAGAATGTGTTAGGAATATAATCTACACCCATGTTTTCACGTGCAAGGAATACAATGAGCATATTGGTAATCGTCTAACTGCATTACATAACACAAATTATGCACATTAAACCCTTTCACCTTCGAATTTATTCATACAAATTTCAAATTTTCATATAGAAAACGGCCATTTTCAGACCAAGAGAAGACGATTTTTGAACATTTACCACTGGAATGACTGGCTCGGTTATAGAGCCAGTCACTCCAGTGGTAAATTTTCAAAAATAGTCTTCTTTAGGTCTGTAAATGGACATTTCTCAAGACCACTCCAGAAGCCGTTTTCGGCTGAGTGGTAAAGGGTTAAACTCCTGCACCGTCATTAACGAAATATTAATCTCACGGTGTACCATTTCTTCTACCCATGTTAGCTTGGAGAAAAGAGATCTGTTACTGATTTAAAGACACTTGATCACAATGCTGATCTCAATTGCTCTATTCATCATCCTTATCAAGTGGCTTTTGTAAAACAGCTGATACATGTACAGTCACCACACGCATATATACAAGCAAGTCCCTGTTTCATGCACACCCAGCTCTTCGAGTCACAGCCACTCCTGCAGCGGCCTCGGAATGAATACAGTAGATCATTCGATGCTGTGGCATGCCAGTTTTTACAGGCAGCATCTTTTGGTTGATGACTTTCCATCCCCATTCCACAGATATGCACCATCGCCCCTACGAAACTAAATTTGGTATTCTACCCGAAGACGGTGGAACTTCGCCAAAGAAGATCTTGGTGATAAATGACGTGCATCCATGTATTTTGAACGTTTCACAACGTTTTCTTTTAATCTTTTGAACCATAAAGAAACCAGACTCCTTTGAACCACCATCATAGAAAAGGACACCTCCAGTTTTTACTATGTGAATGCGGCACAACCATCTATCAAGTTCTCAACAATCATTAGAATCCACATTTCTAGACAAATCTGTAATGATAAATATGGATCATTTTGTTACTGGCTTCGAATCCCTCGCTGCGAGGAATTGGCAGTTTGGCAGCCCATCAACGTTGATGATGCTAAAAATGTTGGACAGCTAATTCTTTATCCTTAATTCAATGATTCGACAAAGTGTATCGAACATTTCCTTCCAGGAAATAGAGACACGATATCACCGTAGCACCAAACACGGTAGTCACAATGGATCTTTCCTAAGTAATGGCGTCATATGACGTCACAATCAGCTAAGCAGCGTGTTGGATGACGTAATAATCATTACGTCATAAATGATTCTAGATTCAGATATCTATAACTCTTAATAGTCCGACACGTTGTACAAATTGTATGTCTGTACTATTATAATAAACATGAGGTTGAATATTTTGAAACTAATTTGACTGGGGGCTGTTGCTGCCATGGGCACCATAATATTTATTAAATACATACAATCCGTATAACGTGTCATACTATTAAGCGTTAAAAGACTATTTTGAATCATTCATGACGTCATGATTATGACACCAGCATACACGTCACTTAGTTGACTATGACGTCATATGATGTATGAATGAACTTTGAAAGTTCCATTATGTCACTAGTTAGATGCCATCAGATGATCGATGGAAAAATTGGTAAGGGGAATTGTTCAAAGTGCTATCTTGTCCTCAAAGTCGGCTGACACTGCACTGTACTGGTTTTACTGTTATATCATAATGATATGGAGGGCCATGAATTGTACTTCAGACTTGCGAAAGCAGAATGCAAGGAAAACTCAACTGTGAACTATTAAAACGTCTAAGGAAACGCTATGGTCATGTATTTGCTCAAAGTTGGTGTTTATCCACGCTATTCTTGTGTGTGATTCAACCTCTACACTTTATCGAATCGCCAAGTCTCAAGAGGAAGCCTCTTGTTAAAATAGAGCTATGGTGGACTTTTAGAAATTGGAGACGTGTTTATCCAGGAAAATACAAATAAGGATGAAATAATAAAAAATGGAACATCCGCGAATTTCCACAGTCTTCGGGAGATGAGATGGTGGACATTCTACGTCACCTTCCGCCTAGGTTTTGGCGGTGAGTAGTCTATCACTAGACCAGCATCCAGAAGACAAAACTCCTGTTTCGCTGGACTATCTTTCAACTACCCATCTCCCAACGACACGAATTGATTGGAATTTTATGGTGTACATTCCAGATATTCTTACTTTTTTATCCTCGCAAGTATGTATTTTTTATTAATGCCAAGCATTAGTTCTATGAACCCTGTCTTTGACGACGCACTGGCACTAGGATGTAACTCATTTATCATCTGGAATATAATTTTATGTTTTTTCAATTTTTCGACCCGAGTGGGGTTCGAAGCTGGCAATTCTGTGGCATTTGTCGCCTAATGCTGTGGTGAACGTTCAGAGATTGGTGACGTTTTATCCAGGAAAATACAAATAACGATGATATAATAAAAACGGATAGAAGGCACTCGTTCTTCTTTAAATTGGTCGTTCAAAGGACAGTCTAAGTAACTGTTTTATGGTACAGACGATTCAAAGAAAATGTTGTTAAAAGTTCAACATACATTAAGGCTCATGCTTTCCCACCAACGTTCCACAATCTTCGGGAGAGGAGATGGTGGACATCGGAATTCAGTGGGATGGAAAGCCATCAACCAACATATGCCGCCTGTAAGCACTGACATGCCACCATCACCTAAGGACCTTCTATATGCATTCCGATGCAGCTACATTACTGGCTGTACCTCAAAGAGATCCATCTGTATGAAACATGGAGTTTAATGCACATCTGCCTTTGATGACTGTAGTATCCATCCATCATCTTACCTCGCATGGCGTCATAAACAGCTCCGCCCGTGCATGATGACGTCATAATCATTACATCACAAAGGGTTCAATATAGACCGTCATCAAATCTCAAACAGTCCGACACATTGTATGAATAGTATGTTTTTGTAATTCTTTGCTATTGAATTAACATGCTGTTGAACATTTTGAAATGAATTTTACTGGGCTCTGTTGCTGCCTTAAGCAGCAACAACATCCAGTCAAATTAGTTTCAAAATATACAACAGCTTACCTGTATACTATTTTGGAAATTGATAGTCAGGGTGTTCAGAGATCGATCGATCCCAACACGAGCGAGGTGTGGGTGAAGCTTAGCTAGAGATGGGCGGGGCATAGCTAAAACGGGAAGGGTCCATTGATGTCAACATTGTGATGAAGTCCCCTTAAATCAGGTACATATGTCTTTTTCTCGGTGTAAACATGTTTGGAAGAAACGTTATATCGATAGCTCTGCAATATCTGTGCTGGAAGGGGATACTGTGCCTAATTGGCGTTATGTAATACATCTAGCCGTGGTTAGACCGTGTTCCTGAAAACATGGTTATGGTTACCATTTCTATCATGTTTGCATGTTGAATAGTTTCAATTTTCAGCTAAGGGCATACGCTAATTAGCAATCATTTTTCAAATTTGACCCCTGTCCCCTAATTCGATTTTGATGGACTTTTGATGTGTCGACTCTGGGGTTCCCAGTACTGAGCCCAAGACAAGTAAAAAGAAACTATGTTGCAGTTTGATCCAGATTGCGCCCTTATTTTGAAAGTAATTTTACCGAACCCAGCCTAGTGTATAATTAACTTGAAACCATATTCTGGATATTCAGGGGTCAAAGTATATAAATCGATCTTAACACGCACAAAACATGGGCGGAGCTTAGCTAGAAATGGGCGGAGCTTAGCTAGAAATGGGCGGAGCTTAGCTAGAAATGGGCGGGCATAGCTAGAAATGAATCCCATTATTAAAAATATAAATTGTGTAGCATAAATTATTATCACGAGGCATCGCTGGTGACGAAATCGCCGCCATCGCAGTACTATAAATCTGTTAAGGCATGTAAGAATAAATTAAATATACCATGTGTACTGTTGCTCTAAATAGGTAACAGATTGGCTCGTGCATTCCGTTTGCCACCGCGAACTAACGGCTACGACGGGAGTTACTTTCGTTGGCTAATGCCAGCCATTAGGAATAGCTTTGCCGCGGCTGTCTTCAGATTTGGACACAGTACAATACGTGACAATATTAAAGACCAAAATTCGGGAGCTCTTCATCTGTTAAAGGATGTTTTCCTGAAACCTGATCTGATATATACACCGGTAAGTCTTCTTCTTCTTTTCGTTCGCTGATCATACCGCCAGTCCTAAGTGACTATCGACATGATCATAAGCGTTAAGTGCGTGGATCCATGGTTTATTAAAGTGCGCCGTGCGGCCTAGAACCTCCGTCTTCAGCACTCGAGGTTTCTGTCAGGATTACCTCATCCTTACCTCCTTTAGTCGCCTCTTACGACACGCAGAGGATACGGAAGGTGTATTCTAAGCCCCACCTACAGGGCACACCGGTAAGTTACATGCGCAAGGTTGTAATGCTAGGGAATTCATGTATTTAACCATTTTTGTGTCAACTTAAACCTTTAATTGTAAAACTATTCAAAATATCCCATCACGTGATCTTGAGGAATGACCATCTTAGGTATGGCCATAAGAGAAGGGTATTTTGAGAAATTGCCACTGGAATAACTGGCTCTGTAACAGAACCAGTCATTTCATTAGTAAGTTCTCAAAAATTCTTTTCTGCTGACCTGCAAATAGACAGCGATTAAGCATAGATTTAGATTTTCTTGACAACTAAGCTTTTAGTGATAATGCTGACCAAAACAACCTCTGCAGTAGTCTTGAGAAATATTAATTGATAGGCTAAGGGAAATACTGTAAATTCCAGTGGTAAAGTTAGGCTAAATAGTCTAATCTTGGCCTGTAAATTGGCACATATTGAAAAAAGATTTCAATTGTCTTGGAAAATCTTAACCGTAAATGGTCAACTCGATGTAAATAGATTTTGAGCACCTCGAGACCTAGTTCACACGGGATGGGTTAACATGTGGTGTCTTGTAACCAGCGAAATGCACCGGTACCTTGCTGACTAGAACATACATCAATGTGCATCTTCATTTGTCAAGGCATTTGACCCTGAAATGACTGAATGCTTTAAATAATTTGTCGAGTAAGAAAAGATATGTTTACATTTAACAGAAAAACTGTCTGGAAATTGCAGGTTTTCAAAATATTTTAACTGGTGTATTTATGCTGGTCTAAATATTGAAATGTTGGAACGTCAGTGTTAATGATGTTGAAATACAATTCCTTGTACAGAGCATGTTTCCTACAATCTGCATAGCTATTGGTTAAAGTGTAACCGACCAGGGGCCGTATAGGCATCTGTTCTGTTTGGTCGAGAGGGTGTCATGTGACCTATGGCGTCATCTAATTTGAATATTATGCCTTGACCATATATGGGCATGGGCGGTGACATAAATTAATCTAGGTCATGCCTGCGCCCATATATGAGATAACGTCATGGGTCCCTGCCTATATCTATGTCCGAGGGCACGTAACACATCTACACCAATCTATGTATGTGATTATATCGTCGCCCGAGGTTAAGCCAGATTATGCTCATTGCCAGACCAAATGACCGTGAAAGGGTGTGACCTAAGGTTATGTGATAGCTGTAGGCCAGTCAGCATAGATGCTGATATCATTGCCCTGGGTTAGGCCATATTATGCGCATTTCCCTGAGGTTGTGTGACAGATGTGGGCCAATCAGCATAGCTGCTTATATCATCACACTGGGTTAGACCAAATTATGTTCGTTGCCACGCCTAATGATCCGTGAAAGGGGCGAGGCCTAAGGCCTGTGGCGCTGCCATGTGTCAGATCTATTGCAATCGAAGGTGATGTGTGAAAAGCTTTTAAAAAGCCTATAAACTCTGTATTCCACAAAGGCTAGAACCGAATTGCCCATGACCATGTCTGACTGAGCCCGACTATAAAAAACAAAACTTTTTAACATGTCCAAATGGACTCAGACTCTGAATTTAACCTATCTTGAAATAATAAAAAAATGAGTAAGTTCTTATTATTTCCTAAAAACCAAGCATGTAAACTGTCCAGCATCGCCAGGCATATTTACATAACAGATAAATGTAGATACCTCAAAAGCCACCGCTACTACTACTACTACTACTACTACTACTACTACTACTATTTCTACTACTACTACTACTACTACTACTACTACTACTACTACTACTACTACTACTACTACTACTACTAATACTACTACTACTAATACTACTACTACTGCTTTTTTTGGGTAACACGATTAAGGGATCATGTGGAAATCCTTTCTACCCAAATATATTTTACGGACAAAATACACAAAACTGTAAGAAACTTAATTATACGTCAGTATTTTGTAGAACTAAATTCTATAAATTTAAAAATATATTTATAAACATTACATCACACATACCAATATATACATAAAAAGCAATACATATTATGCTCATGCACAAAATTTTATTTGGACCGCTTATTTCAACAAAAGGTTGAGTTTTAAAATTACCCTAATGCAATTCCAATGTGCACCTGAATCACCATTACCGTTTATAAAATTACCCCACTCTGGATATTTTGACTACTGTGATCATATGTTCAACTAACTTATGATCACAAAAGTGAAACCCCTGAATCAATTTACCTTGAATGAACATTTCCAAAATTGCCCTAATGCAAATGCCATGTACACACATATAACTAGTAATGTTTCCAGAATCACCCCACGCTTGGATATTCTGAGTACTGTAAATACATGTTTAAACTAACTTACAATAATAAAAGTGAAAAATCAAGTTACTTTACTTTGACTGGCCGTTTCCAAATTACCCCGGAACCAATATTATTAAAATTAATATTCCCATATAACATATTGACGATAATAAACATTAATTAATTCATTGATCATCAAACTTTCAATGATACTCTAGTGAATAATTTAAGCCAAATCAATGGGAAACGCAGCGACCACACAATCAAAAACTAAAATAATCCAAGCAAATCTAGCAATAATCTTTTCCCACAGTAGCTTAAATCTCATATGGTCTCGTGCTTATATATTTAAGGTAACTGTATTCCCGGAAAGAATTATCAATGTGCATGTCTTACACCACATATCTATAAACTGGTCTGCTCTGCGTCTTTCATAAATTAAAAATATTCAGCTTGTAAAAATTGCTAGAATAAGGCACCAAAAATCGCTTTCAGAGATAATAATGAATTATCTCTGTCCGGGTTCAGCGCCTGAGTGCATCTATCTTTCCAAATAGTCCAGACAGCTATTGTTAAGCGATAGATGACTGTTACTTTCTTACCACCGGGAAGATATCTTTGTAGATGGTCCACGTCTCTAAATAACATCATTTCAGTATTTATTTTCAGGGGACGGATCTTAAATTTAATTATTATTGTCTCAATATATTTCCAAAATTCCAAAATTTCTGCACAATTGATGAAAAGGTGATCGATCGTTTCTTTCTCATTTTCACAAAGAGGGCATTGATTGCTAGTTGTGACATGACATATTTGTAGTAGGTGACCCATCCAAAGCCAAGCTATATCCCGTGCATTATAGGACAATCAAGGCAGATGTAAATTCTTCCAAACCACATTCCAATTTGAGGTTTTATATCTTGTACCTTCCCGCACTGCAATAGCTTTGGGTGTTTTTGCATGCTTCTGTATTAGAAGTATATACCAATCATGAGAACTCATAAGGGATTTAAATAATATGTCATGGTAAAGTAGCATAGGTGGAGAAATTTCACTTATACCATTAGCATTGGGTAATGTAAACCATGCTTTCGGGACTGCTTTCTGAATTTGTGTTAAAAGTCTCCGAGCATCAATATTTCGCCGCTTACATTTCTCTGATAGCATTTGGAGAGGAAGCCATGGTCGGGTCCCTGGAGTAACTAAGTCAGAAACAATATGAATGCCATTACTGGCCAATGATGGGAAATAAAGAGCCCTGCTGCCCAACTGAATATTATCTTTTTCCCCTAATTTCTGATCTAGCACATCTTCCCATGTTTGAGGTAATTGAGCAACTTTGAAAAACATGCTCAATGCATTTCGTTGCTCTTAATATACTCCAGGGGTTTTCATAACATTGATTGGTGTTGAATTTGATATATAAAAATGCATTCAGCAGGAAATGGACCCACACACAGCTCTACCAATTTCCGTGAAACATTGCCCATGGCAAGTCGGAATAAAGCTAATTTTTAAAAAACTTTAATTTCATAGATGCACATTTAGTTGAAATATGGACTAAGTCTAATCAACCGTTTAATTTACCATTCACACAAACGGCATGAGACACAAAATTTGTTTCATCTCCCCATATATATGACAAGATTAACTTATTAATTTCATCCTCAAAATGTTTTGGCATTTGGATAACAGAAGCTGTGTACCACACTCCAGATATAATGATGATAATTAATATCATGTAAAAGGAAATTATTTAATTTCCAAAACCCAGGCCCTTGCTTAATCCAGTCAGCATTATCTAAACTGATACACCATATTATGATCAGAAAATTCTACTGGAAGTGTGATGACCTGTGTAAGACTACCTGTAAGCAATTGATTCAAATTTATCCTGTCTAATCGTGATGCTGACCTACCATCATTAGAAAACCAGGTGAAATCGGTTCCTTCAGGATTTATTTCTCTATAACTATCAAATAAATCTTTACAATTGCATAAACGTTTCAATTGCTTATGAGACGTATCATTATATCCAGTTGTGGATTTCCTATCTTTATTTTGGTCTAAAACACAATAAAATCCTCACCTAAAATTAAATTCTCGCATTCATTATTTTGAAGCTAGCGAATGCATCAGCAAATATACGACAATGAGATCCAGGAGAAGTAGGTTCATAGATACACATAATATTTAAAACTGAATGAGAATTATCAATTGCTACTTTGACCCAATGGCCACTTGTATCTGAATATGATGATGCAATGCTAACCGATTTAAGGTAGCTGGGTAGAATTAGTATGGCAACTCCTGCACTATTATCAGTTGGAAGTGAATAGTAAATTTCACCTTTAAAGAGTTGTTTAAATGTTTAAAAAACTTCAGGTTTTTAAATCTTTGTTTCCTGAAGTAAAGCGACATCAACATTTTGGTTTGCAAGTTCTTCTAAAATCGCGCAGTAGATGTCTATAACAGGCATCGGTTGCTGTTACATATGGCACTAAAACATCACCCTTTGGTTAACAATACATCACCATTTCATCTGATAATGTTATGATTGAGTTTGAACTGAATATTCTGACTTGGCAAGAGACATGTTATCATCTTCGATATCCTCTGCTCCAACATCAGATTCGGAACTAGAGTCAGATTCATTACGTTTTGGTCTATTAATAATATCTGAAAACGTTGACGACATACTCAAAGGAATATCATCTCCATCTTCTGTCTAGTCAGTTCTAAATTTATTTTGTCCACATGGTAGAGCTTGTGACGATGAGCAGTCATCATTATCCAGGACATCATCACCACCTGATTGTCCTTTATCAATTTCATCAGGAGTCAAACTAATTCCATCCTCTATACCCCGAATCTCACTGTCATTCACATCAACATTTGCTGACTTAGGTTCTTCAACAGTATGTACATTCTGAGTTGATACTGCATGAGCCTCCGCAACAACTGAAACTAGAGGCAGGGCAGGGTATGGATCCCCATTTTCCTCCGGAGATTTACAGCAATGCGGTCCCTAGCAGATTTCGATACTTCACTATCATTCGGGAAATTGCGTTTAAAATGATCTGGAGACCCACACAACAGACATTGGGTATTGTTGAGACAATCTCTTGCTATGTGGTTAGTACGAGAACAAATTCGGCATACCTTCACTTGACCTCTGTACCATAATGGCAGGATGAAGGCACCATCAATGGACAACTTGTTAGATAACGGCTTATCCACTTTATCAAAAGACTTATTCAAGAGACATTTTCAAACCGATAAGTTTCCCTCTCGATTTTTACAGCTTGGCCATACTGCGAAAATTCTGCCACCAGTCGCTCATTTGGAATTTCCAAAGGAGCTTTGATTTTGACCACCAATCTATCAGACTCAATCTCTTCTACTCCACAGATTTACCCCTTCACTGTAAGATCGCCTTCTAACAAGCTGTCCTTTACTTCCTGATTAGTCACTGTGATATTCCATTGATATTAAAGGGCCAGCACCGATAGCATCCTTTAATCCATCTCCGTCAATAGCTGACACATCCCACCCTTTTGTCGTAGTTTTAAGACTCAGTATCCGTTTATAGCTAACTGGCATATTCTATGATTGGTATTTATCCATAGATAATGACAAATATAAGGTATTGTATAATTAGCTGCCACCAACGTTAGGCGCCAGAAACTAAACAAAACCCCTACATAGCAATGGGCCTTCTAAAACACGCAAGAAAATGCGTGTAAATGTTTGGCGCGCGAGCGTAATGGCACCAGCACACACGGATATAACGACGAAAGAAAAATTAGGTCAAAACAAAGCCAATCAACAGCTATAGGCTATGCAGCCTATCGACTACAGCCAGCAATGGCGAGCTATAATCAACCAAGACAGCAGAAAACTGCCGACCAATAACCGCGAGCTGTGACCGCCCACAGCAAAATAAATACAAATGAACAACACAAACAGAAACCAAAAACGCTTAATAAAGCTTTGAAACAAATTATATACAACAACCCAAGACAGGGACAACGAAATTGGCAGTAATAGCTGTGCTCAAAATAAACACGTCTGCTCTGTCTGAACTGCTGCTGCTGCTGCTGCTGCTGCTGCTGCTGCTGCTGCTGCTGCTGCTGCTGCTGCTGCTGCTGCTGCTACTACTACCACTACTGCTACTACCACTACTGCTACTAGTACTACTACTACTACTACTACTACTACTACTACTACTACTACTACTACTACTACTACTACTACTACGACTGTATTTACTATGATGCAATGTACAGTTTAATGCATGCAATTGATCCTATTATTGTATAATACTAGTCTATGTATTGGCTCCATAATAACAGTATTATACACTGTTACCCGCATATGCTATTGCTATAGACTGCGGGAGAATAAAGCGAACATGAACTTGAAGCTACAGGTCTGAGACAAATATGGAAAAGCTTTCAAAATATCCACCACAAACCTCTGTAATTGTTACAAACATTCATTTCACTAGAAGGGATGTGGCCTAATGATGGCATATTGGCACCCTGGTTTTGACATCCGACTACATGCCTTTTCACGGATAATTAGGCCCGGCAATGAGCATACTCTGGCCTAACCTAGGCGAAGATATAAGCATCTAAGCTGATTGGCCCAAGGCTGTCAAGTGGCCTTATGCCCCACTCTTTCAGGGTCATTAGGCCCGACAACGAGCATAATCTAGCGATGATATAAGCATCTATGCTCATTGGCTGTCACGTGACCTCGGACATGGCCCATTACACCTATCAGTCATCGGCATATGCATGTACCTATACATCCCCGAAAACTGGCGAAAACATAGGCAGAGAGCTGATTTGTCTAATCTTGATCACGCCCATGCCCATATATAGTCATGTGGGTGTAGCTGCCTAATATGCAAAGGAGATGACGCCACATGTCACTTGATAGCCTCTCGGTCAATCAGAACGAATGCCTGGAACGTCGACCTTCTACTAACAAAACATTTTTTCTCTCTGCATGCGTGAGTCTAGACCCTAGCATTGGGAACTAGCAAATAAACGCCTTAAAGATTACAACGTACACACAAACACGTTTTCTTGGGTTATCCTTGTATACTTTAAAAGATAATATGGTATGCTTTGCTGAGCCACCCCACCCCCACCCCACCCCAAACCCCACCTACACCACCCCAAACCGACTACCCCCTTGTAATGTTTTGTTACATGAACCTGGTATGCTGGGTACGGGGGAGGAGGCCTGGTATGTCGTGGTAGACGAGCTTAACATGTTGTTATGCCAACTTGACCTGTGTGTAGGACTCCAGTTTATGCATCAATCACATGACGCCATAATCAACTACGTTACATGTAGTATGACGTAATTATCAATTACGTCTTGAATGACATATGTAACATCCTCACGCACGCTTAACTGATGGCGCACTAAGCGTTGTTGTACGAATTATATATCTTTACTGTTTAATAAATATGTTGTTGAATATTTTGAAATTAATTTGACTGAGCGCTGTTCCCGCCATAGGCATTTATCTTACCTGTATAGGTTTCTGGAAATTGATACTCAGTGAGTTAATGATCGATTGAGCACAACATGAGCGAGTGCGGGTGGAGCCTAACTAAAGATGGGGGAGGGGTGGCATAGCTAAAGGTGGATTCCTTCATTGACAGACCAATCTGACATTGTTTTTTGTAACGTCAATACGGTATGTTCTACTAGGCTAACTGGATACTGTTAGACCGACTTCCACTATTTACAATCCCAAATTGCCATGTTCTGCTAGCCAACTTCAACAGAATGTTTCTTATATCTATTACAAAATTGTACTAACTAACTAACTAACTAACTAGCTAACTAACTAACTAACTAACTAACTAACTAACTAACTAACTAGCTAACTAACTAACTAACTAACTAACTAACATGTCTCTGCGTCACAAGATGTATCGTATATGTTAACACCCTTGAGGGAGGTTTATCTGGTCTATACCCGCCTGCTTTTGTTCATAACAGAACGGCCCTGACCATGTCATGGAGGGCATGTACCATACATGTCAACAGAAATCAGATCGTCTCCTTACTGATCAAGTCACGAACCACCTATTTGAAGTAAATCCTGGGGATGGATTTGACATCGCTGCCATGAACATTCAGCGGGGACGTGATCACGGTATCAAGTCATACACTTGGTGGCACCACCTATGTTTTGATTCTCACGTGAAAAGTTTTGATGTGGAACCCGGTGGTTTGATTCACCACTCAACGTTTGAAGCACTGAAGCTGGCTGCCATATACGAGTACGTAGTAGTATATCATCAACCACCGTTGTCGCGGTTGTCATAGTCGTCGTTATCGACGATGGTGGCATCGTCTTCTTCCTTTATCCATTCTTCTTCTTCTTCTTTGTCTATTGCTTTTCTTTCTCTTTTTCCACATCTTCTTCTTCCTATCCTCCCGCTTCTTTTCTTTGTCTTCGTTTACTTCTTCTGTTTCTTCTTCTTTTGCTTCACCCCGCCACCACCAGTCCCACCAACGATCATTACACCCACCACAACCATCACCACCACTGTTGGTCAAATGCCATACAAATTCAGTCCGCCTCTCTATCTTCAACCGGAACACATTTTGTGCAATTTTCCTAAATTTGTTCTGCGAGTTAACCCTTAAAATTTCATTTTTCTCATAGAAAATGTCCATTTGCAGACCAAGAGAAAACTATTTTTGAAAATCTACCAATGGAATAACTGGCTCGGTTATCAAGCGAGTTATTCCAGTGGTAAATTTTTTTAATAGTCTTCTCTTGCTCTGCAAATGGACATTTCTCAAGACCGCTACGGATGCCGTTAGTGGCTGATACCATACCCCACCCTTAACCTCCATGTAGGAGGAAATGGAATCAAAAGGTCAAATATCATGGAACTTACAGGTATCATGGTGTCTCCTCCAAAATATCTAGATAGAACACAAATAAATATGTTTTGCAAGTTACCAATGTGATTACAGATTGCAAAATGACATTCATATTGAGCCCCTGGCGTGTGTACGTGCAGTGGATCATAAGCTCAAAGATGGTGGACTTCTCGGGGATTTGCGTGACATGCCATTAACTGCGGATGGTTCTTCTTCATCTTCTTCTTTTTTTTCTTTTTTTTCTTCTGTAGCGATCCAGCTGATATCGACCTGTTCACAGGAGGTGTGTCTGAGAACCGCGTACAAGGCGGTGTGATGGGCCCCACGTTCGCGTGTATCTTCTCCATACAGTTCTGGATTCTGAAACATGGTGACAGATTTTGGTATGAGAATAATGGCGTCAACACCAAGTTCACTCAAGGTACATCTAATGTTGCTGATGAGAAATTACTGCGTCAAACACAGTCAAATATGTCCATACTACGTTTAGGAGCACACGATGTTCATTAATTACAATCTTTTGGTGACCACTGTGATTGCGGTTCCATGAACAGGTGGTCATTCCCACAGTCACGTCAAAATACAAAATACTAGCCATTGGAACATTTTAACACATTAATAGTCATGTCGGCCAAAACCGCCTGCAAATGGGCATTGACTGAGCACAAATTTCATCTTTCGTGGACAATCTTAACCGTTAAATAACTAATGGATGTATCCAGGTTTAGCTATGTCCAGCCCATCTTTAGCTAGGCTCCATCAACGCTTTGCCCGTGTTGGGATTAATCGATCCTTGCACTTTCTGAATCTCAATTTCCAGAAAAATATACAGGTACGCTGATTCTTCGTCTTTCTTTTCGTTCACTAATCATACCGCCAGTCCTGTAAGTGACTATCGACATGATCATAAGCGTTAAGTGCGTGGATCCATGGTTTATTAGAGTGCGCCGTGCGGCCTGGAACCTCCGTCTTCAGCACTCGAGGTTTCTGTCAGGGTTACCTCACCCTTACCTCCGTTAGTCGCCTCTTACGACACGCAGAGGATACGGAAGGTGTATTCTAAGCCCCACCTACAGGGCAAGAGGTACGCTGATGAATATTTAAAAAACTAATCTGACTAGGTGCTGTTGCTGCATATGGATATTTAACAGCATGCTTATTAAATAGTAAAGACATACAATTCGTACAACCTGACGGACAACTATGCGCTTAAGATGGACTAAATCTAGTCATTCGTGACGTAATTGATTATGACGTCATCATACACGTCAAGTACTTGACTATGACGTTATATGAGTGACTGAGAAACTGGGTTCCTCCATTGATCTAAATAAGATTTTGAGAGCTTTGAGACGCTGGTGACACAAGTGCGATTAACGACATTATGCTACAGATTATGGTAGAAGTGGTAGGCGTCTTCACATTAGATTTTATTCCGATTCTTGTGAAACAATAATTACCATGAAAATTTTAATATTTTTCTTGGTGTCAAGGTTATTCATGGTTAAAAATTTCCAAATTTCATGTTTGGCTTAAGTAACATCCCTTTCATCATACATCTTCAAAGAGCTTGCTAGAAGACATCTTATTTTAACCTTTATGGTCAAGATGACCTTTTAGTGGTCACCATTATCAGTTTGCGAGAAATCAGCTTTTCCATGCCCAATGTAAACTTATGGAAATCTCAACTATAGATCTTTGAACTGGGATTACACCTAAACATTTTACCGGATAAGCGCCAGACATTTTCAATCGTCGTATTAATATTCCTTGGCCAAACATCACAGATTTATTATTATTATTATTATTATTATTACTATTATTATTATTATTATTATTATTATTATTTCAGGTCAATTGACAGAAATCAGAAAGACATCCTTGGCTAAGATGATCTGTGAGAATTACGATGTTAATTCCTTACCTGGCGATGTCTTCCGGAAAATGAGTTGGAGGTAGTAAATATGTCACTTATTTTTATACCCCGCCAAAAAATTTGGCGTAGTATTATGTAATGCCACCATCCGTCCGGGCGGGCGAGTGGGCGGGCGTGCGGTCAGGCGTGCGGGTGTGCGGCCGGCAGAGTGGTTTCCGGATGATAACTCCATTACCGTCTGTTGGATCATATTGAAACTGCAGAGGGTGGTTGGACTTGGTCTTGGGAAGAAACCGATCGAAATCGCCGATGATCCGATATCCAAGATGGACGCCAGCCACCGGCGACCATCTTGAAAATTGGTTTCTGGATGATAACTCCGTTACCATTTGGCGGATCACATTGAAACTTCATAGGGTGGTTGGACTAGGTCTTGGGAAGAAACTAATCGAAATCGACGATGATCCGAAATCCAAGATGGCCGCCAGCCACCCGCGGCCATCTTGAAAATTGGTTTCCGGATGATAACTCCGTTACCGTTTATCGGATCGCTTTGAAACTTCATGGAGTGGTTAGACTAGGTCAGAGGAAGAAACCTATCGAAACTGACAATGATTCGAAATCCAAGATGGCCGCCAGCCACCGGTGGTTATCTTGAAAATTGGTTTCCGGATGATAACTCTGTTACCGTTTATCGCATCGTTTTGAAACTTTATAGAGTGGTTGGACTAGGTCTACGGAAGACGCCTCTCGAAATCGACAACGATCCAAAATACAAGATGGCCACCAGCCACCGGTGACCATCTTGAAAATTGGTTTCCAGATGATAACTCCGTTATCATTTATCGGATCGCTTTTAAACTTCATTGGGTGGTTCGACTACCTCTGGTGAAGAAACCTATTTAGATTGACAATGATCCGAAATCCAAGATGGCCGCCAGCCACCGGTGGCCATCTTGAAAATTAGTTTCCGGATGATAACTCCGTTACCATTTATCGGATCACTTTGAAATTCCATAGAGTGGTTGGACTAGGTCTGAGGAAGAAACTTATCGAAATTGACACTGATCCAAAATCTACGATGGCCCCCCCCCCAGCCAGGGGCTGCCATCTTGAAAGTCGGTTTCTGGATGATATCTCCGTTACCATTTATCGGATCACTTCTTAGCGTCGTTGGAATATGTCTGGTGAAGAAACCTATCGATATTTACGATAATCCGAAATCCAATATGGCCACCAGTCAGCGGCAGCCATCTTGAAAATTGGTTTTTGACACTTAATAAGGACTACTGGTCTGAGGAAGAAATAAATATTTTCTGATAGCTGTCATTTATTAGTTTGTCATCATGGCGGGGTATTATGCGCCGTTTGAGGAGCTCTTGCCATATGATTATGTGTGAGGTTTCACGCCAATGTCGAACAAAACGGCATACCCTGACGATACATGTACATTTCTAGACGGACGGGTAGATGGACGGACTATAATATTTCTTAAGCTTACTTTGTAAATGATCATTCTTATTCAGTAGTTTAGTTCTAAACAAGTCTTCTGTATCGCTCATGTCGTGTACCGTTTTAAGGTCTTTCCTACCACTCAGTGCCGGCTTAAGCTTGTGGTGCGAAACCCTAGGCTGGAGCCCTTAAGTGTTAGATTTTGAAATCTAGATGCCATGAAATGCGGTCTGAGGACTGTTTGGCATACTATTATTAACTATTATTTCGTCAAGATGTCTCAAGAAAAGTCTAATTTTTGAAGGCCAAGAGAAGACAATTTTTGTAAATTTACCAGTAATTTGCGCATTCTGTCGTTCTACAACTGGGCATTCCTCAGCACCGTTGTATAGTTCTTTTTCGCTTTACCATCAAAATGGTAATAAAGGGACAATAAGAGTCACGTCTTTGCAGAGCCGATGCGCATTTGCAGGCCAAGAGAAGAATTTTCTTTCGAAAATTTACGGCTGAAATGACTGTTTCGGTTACCGAGCCAGCCGTTACAGTGGTACATTTTCAAAAATATTATTCGCATAGACTGAAAATGGGCATTAATCAAGGCGACTGTATTGCAGTAGTGTAGATGGTACCGAGTTTGTCTCTTCGTTGCGTTACTTAGCCTGTAGAAAAACCCTTAATATTTTTTTTAATTTAAAGCGCGAGCCCCCCCCCCCCACACACATTAAATGTGAGGCTCTAGACCGTAGCCTAAGTAGCCTAGTGGGTAATCGGGCCCTGCTACCACTTGGCATATGGAGCAGCGCGCGTGCGTGCATGTGCGAATCCGTTTGTATTTTTGCGTGCTATAGCTGTGTCATAACTGGAACATAAGATATACCCCCTCCGCCAAGAATTAATGAATCCGTTACCTCACTCAATCATATGACGTCATAATCAACTCAGTAAGTGACGTGTAGGATGACGTCATAATCATGACGTCATGAATGATTCGAAATAGTCCGTCTTTAACGCGTAATAGTCCGACACGTGGTACCAATTGTATGTCTTTACCATTCAACAAACATTCTGTTGAATATTTTTGAAACTAATTTTTGGCAGGAACAGCACCCAGTTAAATTAGTTTCAAAATATGTAACAGCTTACCTGAGTGGTTTTCTGGAAATTTGATAGTTAGGAGGTTCAGGGATCGATTGAATTGAACACGAGCGAGGGGGGGGGGGTGGGTGCAGCTTAGCTAGTGATGTGCGGGTATAGCTAAAACGGGAAGGGTCCATTGATTATCAGTGACAGATCGGATCCACCAAGTGCGCATGGGGTGGGAATATTTTCTCCATTCTATAGCTTTATTTAAAGTTCGTGATACATGGAGGACCCCAGTTTTAGCTATGTCCCCACCCATCTCTATCTAAGGTCCACCCAATCTTCGACCGTGTTGGGATCGATCGATCCCTGAACTCCTTGACTATCAATTCCCAGAAAACTATACAGTTAAGAGGTTGAATATTTTGAAACTAACTTGACTGAATTCCGTTGCTACCATGTATGTATGTATGTATGTATGTATGTATGTATGCATTTATATAGCGCCAATTCCAGAATTAACTGCCCAAAGGCGCTTTACAAAAGTTAAAGCTAATTTAAAATAGTGAAATATGCTCTTTGGAACAAATGGGTTTTTAGAAGAGTTTTGAAAGCCTCAACACTGTTGCTGTTTTGAATGTTGGATGGAAGGTCGTTCCAAAGTTTTGGTCCAGCTATGGAGAAAGCACGCTCTCCAATGACAAGATTGGAATTGGGTACTACGCAGAGTAGCTGTTCACTCGATCTTAGTGCTCTCGGTGCTATTCGGCTAGTTATGAGTGATGGTAAATACGGTGGGGCTAAGTCATGTAGGCATTTGGACACAAAAAGTGCGACCTTAAATTCGATTCGTTGTTCCACTGGCAGCCAGTGTAGCTCTTTGAGGACTGGTCGAATGTGTTCATGCACTTTTGTTCTGGTTATTAACCGGGCTGCCGTATTTTGTGCTCGTTGGAGACGTTGTAACTGCGATGATGATATGCCTGTGAGAAGAGAATTGCAATTGTCCAGCCTTGATGTAATGGTTGCGTGGACGAGGGTATTGACTGCATTATAGTCTAGCAATTTCCTAATTTTACCGATGTTGCGAGTGTTCAGAAATATAGATTTACAGATCGACGTCACATGGCTTTCCATAGACATAGTATTGTCAAAGACTACGCCAATATTTCTCGCATTAACACTAAAAGGAATGTTCGCGCCACCGATATGAACCGATTCAATTTCTATTTTTGGTCTCAAGTGATGGGAAGCGATCATAATTATTTCTGTCTTTTTCTCGTTGAGCTGCAAAAGGTTGTTTAACATCCAAAGTTTCACATCGCGAATACAGTCCTCCAGAATTTCCCGGCATTCAATTGGTTGGGTGTGTGAAAAGCTAGATACAGCTGAGTATCATCGGCGTAGAAGTGATAGCTCATTCCACGTGCGTCTAGAAGTCGTCCCAGTGGTGCCGTGTAGATAGTGAATAATATAGGCCCGAGCACAGACCCCTGCGGCACACCAGAGAGCAACTCATACTGAGATGACCTAGCTTCATTTAATGTGATTGTTTGATAGCGACATGTTAAATAGGATTTGAACCAACTCAGTGATGTACCAGATATGCCCAGTTCTGCTAGTCGTGATAGCATAGTTGTATGATCTATCGTATCGAAGGCTGCAGATAGGTCTAGGAGTGGTAATAGCACACACACACGATTGTCCATAGAACATAATATATCGTTCTGCACGCGTAGTAAAGCCGTCTCTGTGCTATGAAGCTTGCGGTAGGCACTTTGGTACAACTCACGTAGGTTATTTACTTCAAGGTGATTCTGAAGTCGTTCTGCAATCACTTTTTCTAACAGTTTTGATAGATATGTTAGATTCGATACCGGTCGGTAGTTGTTAAGAAGGTTAGAGTCCAGAGATGGTTTTTTGAGCAGTGGTATCACGTTTGCTGATTTAAAGATAGTAGGCACAGAGCCACTCTCCATGGACATATTTATCATATTTGTAATGACTGGTGCAAGGTCGGCGATACAGTCTTTAACCAAGTGTGTGGGTATTGGGTCTAGAATACAGGACTTTTGTGGTGATTTCCTGATTAGTGTTGACACCTCACTGATGGAAGCTGGTCGAAACTCTATCAGAGGACATTCTGATACTGGTACATCGTTCAGAATCTGTACTGAATAACCATAGCCCAGTCAAATTAGTTTCAAAATATTCAACAGCATGTTTATTAAACAGTAAAGACATTCTCGTAACAACGCTTAATCCGCCATCAATCAATTTGTGAGGAACTTAGCTAGGTCATTCATGACGTAATTGATTATGACGTCAGCCTACGCGTAGCATAGTTGATAACGACGTGATATGATTGGTAGATGAACTGGACGCCTCGGTTACATTCATGATATTCGAAACCTGATCTTGGAATTTGCATTTTTGGGACCTCAGGTTTTAAAATGGTCGACAGACACTTTTCAAATTTCCTAAATGATAACTTAGGCATATACAACGGACAGTTTAGCTATCCCGGCCCACGTCTAGCTAAATTCCCCCCCCCCCATACTTCACGGTGTTGGGATCGATCGATCACGAATGCCATGACTATCAAATTCCTGAAACCTACATATATACAGGTAAGCTGTTGAATATGTTACAACTAATTTGACTGGGCGCTGTTGCTGCCTATGGCAGCAACAGCGCCCAGTCAAATTAGTTGCAAAATATTCAACGGAATATTTATTAAATGGCAAAGCCATACAATTCGTACAACGTGTTGGACTATTATCTGTTAAAGATGGACTATCTCGAATCATTCATTACGTCATGAGTATGACGTCAGCATACACGTCACGTAGTCGATTATGATGGCATATTACGTCATATGAGGGATGGGTAAACTGTAACCCTCCATTACTGATAACTTAGGCATATACAATTGAATTTTCATCAGATGTTATGCCGTCAGTTAAATATTACATTTTTTTATGTAATAACATTTTTATTTTATTTCCTAAGATAAATCCTTATTCTCATTTTGCATGATCAAATTTTTCCCACAGCAATCCGAATGTACCATGTTATTCATTGCCTGGCGAGGATCTGGACCATTGGCTAGAATGTGTGCATGGTGGTTGGGGTCCGTGGTTGCCATGGACACCTTGTTCCTCTGGTTGGCAATGGAGAAGCAGATCTTGTAACAACCCAGCGCCTAATGGGTGTGGTAAACAGTGCCGCGGGTCATCATTCGAATGGCGCTATTGTCGTTAGATAGAAAACCAGCTGATGAAGTGTAAACATATAGCTAGAAACGCTGGCAGCTCTTTCTAACAAAGCCAGTCAATTGTGTTGTCAGTAGCGCAGCTACGAATATGGTGGGTGGGGCTTGGTGGGGGTGGTCGGGTGACGGTGTTAGGGTGGGGTGGATGTGCCGGTGGTGGGGGGGGGGGCGTGTTTCCCAATTAACTAATCCGCCCACCAAAAATTGCACCTAAATCACTTTCGTAATACATAGGCCTACACGTTTCTGCGTGCGTACGTGTGTGGGTGGGTGTGAGTCGGGTGGGTGGGGCATGGTTTGTTGGTATGTGTGGTGTGGTGTGGGGTGGGTGGGGCGGAGTGGGTGGAGGGTGGGGGGGGGGGGTTGTTGCTGATTCCCGATCAATCATTAAAAAGCTATTTGTATTTACAAGAATCTATGTTGGAATTTAAGGAATCTCATCTGACCTTCAAGCGACACTGTGACAGCCATTTGGATAGCCCGGTTAGGGAATGACTAGGGAATGCTAGTTACGGAATTCCGAGTCTCTCGTGACCCTTAAGCGACACTGTGACAGTCATTTGAATAGACTGACGGGCCGGTTACGCCAGTCAATATCTTCAACTCTCTGTTACATTGATGACCAAACGTCAGAGCAGACTCCGAAGAGAATGGGCCTTTCCAAGTTTATCCATGTATCATATGACGTCATATGACGCCCTAATCAAGTACGTGATGTTTAGATTGACGTCATAATCACGACGTCACGAATGACTCGATATTGTCCGTCTTTAGCGTTTAATAGTCCGGCACGTTGTATGAATTCTATGTCGTTACCATTTAATAAACATTATGCTGAATATTTTGAAACTAATTTGACTGGGCGCTGTTGCTGCCATAGTTAGTTTCAAAATATTCAACAGCTTACCTGTATAGTTTTCTGGTTTAGATCCGTGAACTACCGGACTATCAATTTCCAGTAAACCATACATGTAAGCTGCTGATTATTTTGAAACTAATTTGACTGGGTACTGTTGCTGCCTAGATCAGCAACATCGCCCAGTCAAATTAGTTTCAAAATATTCAACAGCATGTTTATTAAATTGCAGACATACAATTCGTACACCAACCCTTAGTCTGCCACCGAGAATACGTTCGTGACGTACTTATCTACGTCAATCATGACGTCATTGATTATGACGTCATCATACACGTCACGTAGTTGATTATGACATCATATGATGGATACACTGGAAAGGTTCATTGACATTGACGTCCGAGACTTAAGTGGCAGATCGGATCCCTCGATTATTTATAATCACTATATCATCGTCCTCCTGCACGGGCGACGTCCTCCGACTCTGCCATTTCCACGTTATAAAATAAATATCTGCTGCTGCCTAAATCTCTCCTAGGTAGAATATGTTGTATTAGCGTTAAAAGCTTGTTTCGATTTCAAAAATATCGAAATACTTCAAAATCTTCTTACATATCGCATTTGATATATATATATATATATATATATATATATATATATATATATATATATATATATATATATATATATATATATATATATATATATATATATATATATATATATAAATTGTTGCTTACTCATATATGCTTATAATCAAGTTATTTACGTTGTTTCCGGTTGTTTAAAAAAAATATTTCTCTAATTTTATTTGTCTAATTTATAATAACCTCATTCACTACGCATATCCCACTTGTTATATAATATTTCAATCCATGAATTTGGAAGTTTATGGCTGGAAGATGTAAAATACACTCTGCTCTTTTACTGCTTTGTGATAATCATCGCTTTAACGACTTATCACTTCTTTATATTTCTTTCAATAAAATATCGTAAACCTTCTTTTGAGATTTCATCATTTCAATAAGTGCCCTTTAACTCTTGAACACACAGATTATCAAAAAACCGCTTCTTTAGTTGGCTTGAGAAATATCCATTTGCAAAACCTAACCGAACCAGTCATTCCAGTGGTAAATTTTCAAAGGCAGTCCTCTCTGCAGATGGACATTTTCTATGAGAAAATTGAAATTTGTTTATTTATATTACATGCACTATCTTTAAATACGCACGCGCGCGCACGCACGCACGCACGCACGCACGCACGCACGCACGCACGCACGCACGCACGCACGCACGCACGCACGCACGCACGCACGCACGCACGCACGCACGCACGCACGCACGCACGCACGCACGCACGCACGCACGCACGCACGCACGCACGCACGCACGCACGCACGCACGCACGCACGCACGCACGCACGCACGCACGCACGCACGCACGCACGCACGCACGCACGCACGCACGCACGCGCGCGCGCGCGCGCTCGCTCGCTCGCTCGCTCGCTCGCTCACTCACTCACTCACGCACGCACGCACGCACGCACGCCCGTTGACTAATAATGTTGATTGCTATTATCTACGGCTAAATGGTTTGACTGAATAACTGTACATATGGTTCCATGGAGAATGGATTTTTCTAGTTGTTAAAATCTTCGGGTTCCTGTCACACATGGATATTGGACAAGTTAATGGGAGACAACTCAGCTTTTCGTTATATAAAAGTGATCTCCCGCAAAACTTGTTATCTCCCTTAGTGATAAAATAAAGGGCACATTAACCCTTTAAGCCTTACATTTGTTCAAAGAAAATGTCAATTTACAGAGCAAGCGAAGATTGTTTTTGAAAACACTGGAATGACTTTATTAAAATTTCAAAAATAGCCGTCTCTTGGTCTGCACATTGCCATTTCTCAAGACCACTATAGAAGCCGTTTTGGGCTGATATAAGTGTTAAAGGGTTAATTAGTTATTGCTAGATTTCAATTCAATTCAATCTAATGCAATTCAATTTAATTCAATTCAATTCAACTCAGTTCAATTCATTTACAAGGTCACATTGTAACACATGTGGTACACAAACATACAATATTTACAAAGATTTACGAACTGGTAATTTTCTTCTCTGATAGAACTGTAGTCGTATATGCCTTTTGAGATTACCTTAGAGGCTGTTGAATAAGCCAATTTGATGGGAAGCCGTTGCTATCGTGCATCGCCAAATCGTAACATAACGAACACAACATCAGGTGGAAATCAATTTCCTATGGTAATATAGACACATGCCTATATATTTAAAGTAATGGACCTTTCTAATTTATCAATCCATCACATAGCTTCATAATCAAGTACGTGAGGTATAGGAAGACGTCATAATCATTAGGCCATGACTGACTCGATTTAGTCCGTCTTTAACACGTAATAGTCCGACACGTTGTAGGAATAGTATGTCTTTCACAATTAATACACATTCAGTTGAATATTTTGAATCTAATTTGACTGGGCGCTGTTGCTGCCATAGGCAACAACGGCACCCTGTCAAATTAGTTTCAAAATATTTAACAGCATACCTGTATAGTTTTCTGGAAATAAGTAGTCAGGGAGTTCAGGGATCGATGGATCACAACATGGGTGAAGTGTAGGTAGAGCTTAGCTAGAGGTGGGCGGGGCATAGCTAAAACTGGAAAGGTTCATTGAATTCCCTGGAAAGAATTGTCAATGTATATGTCTTACATAACATACAGTAAGCTCAGAAACAATTCAACGTGTCTCCCAAATAAAAACAGAAACATGATTTTTCTTAGCAAGACATCGTCAGTTGAATATTTTGAACATAATTGGACTGGAAGACATTGTTGTCTTCGGGAGCAATGTAATCCAATCCAAGCACACCCAGAATGTTCACCACTGTGTCATATTTTGTCCTGAACAGATGTTAAGACACTACCGAGCTGCACTGTATCTGTAAACGTTTCTTTTCGCGTCTTTTCCTTATACAATTCGACATTATGCGATCTTCAAAATAACTAATGGACCATTCCGGTTTTAGCTATACCCAGCCCATCTCTAGACACGCTCAACCCAGACCTGGGATCGATCGATGACTAAACACCCTGACTATCAATTTCCAAAAACTACACAGGTAACCTGTTGAATATTTTGAAACTAATTTGACTGGGCCTAAGGCAGCAACAGCGCCCAGTCAAATTAGTTTCCAAATATTCAACAACATGTTTATTAAATAGCAAATAATTACAAAGACATACAATTCATACAACGTGTCGGACTATTCGAAATTTGAGGACGGTCTATATGGAACCCTTTGTGACGAAATGATTGTGACGTCATCATACACGCGCTGAGCTGATTATGACGTCATACAAAGTCAGATGATGGATGGATACTCTGGAGAAGTGAATTGAATCAATGTAGACCATCCCGCTTCTACACCACATGACTTCAAATCGATGGAGACTTTTTTCCTTCATCGATGAATGGTATTTGCATTGAAGAGAATACGCAAGTAACAAACGTTGTGCTCATGTTATGCACTAACAGGTCTAACTGTATACAGGGGCGGCCGAAGTGTTTTTAAAAACGGGAGAGGGGGTGTAGGGGCGCGCTCTTGTTTACATTTTCGATTTACTTTATTGTAAGGTTTTGTAAATAACCCGAGAACAAATAACCATATAAAACCTTGTGCAAGTTTTTTAAATTACCCGGGACAATTTTATAATAAAATGGCAACTTACTTTATCGATTGATTATTAAATAACCTCAGTCTGTATATTTGTTAACATGAATTATTAAACATAACAATATCAAAAGTAGACTGAAATGAATTACAAGACACAGATTAATTAAAAGACACAGATAAGGCAGCTGTAGTAATTAGATGATTTAAGCTAGTGCAGGTTCATTTATTTTTACAGTTCCCAACTCTATTGAAACTATGTTTGTTTTGCACCATATGACCTTGAATACCTTTTCTTTACCATGTTATTGCTCTATTGTGATTGCCCATAGATGGATTTTTCGTCTGTTTCCTCGTCTGTTTGACATAAGTAACACCTATCAGAAGTCGTTATGTTGCACTTGTATGTCAAGTGTCACACCCATAGCCGTCGATGTAGTAATCGCCACAATAAATCACGGGCCATATTTGGTGTGCATGGAGAATGTAAGATTGTCCATACATTTTTCAAACTGGATGGTTTATAGCTTGAGTCGTCACATCTCCTAATAGCTATGGGAGGTGTTACTTGTTTTCGTCTCATAATGTGGTACCATTCCTTGGATCTCATTTCGTATTTTAACATTTCATCATCAAGAACTAGTGCAGGTTGCGGAATCAAACTATTATGATTTACATTTGGCAGACGAAAGCGTTCAATTGGTACAGCATGTTTTATTTTATTTAGCAACCGCTGGACATCTGTATTCCTCATATGTATTTTTCTAGCTACTTCTTGCATTGAAATCCATCTACGTGTTTGGGGGTGTATCATATCAGACAAACGTTGAATGCCATATTTTGCAAAGGACGGTAAATAAAGTACTGCATTGTTATAACATCTATTACTATTGCCCCACAATTGCTGTTCTAGTACTTCCTTCCAGCACGTAGGTGGAGGCATGTATCTGCCAAATATTTCTAACTCCTTAACTTGATCTTTAAACACATCTGGTATCATTTAGATATTCGGATGTAGCTTCTTTGAGGTAAAAAACGCACTCCGCCAGCAATGATTCTACAATTCTCTCCACGAGAGCTAGTGAAACACATGCCCATGTCGCATCTGATGTAATAAGACCATTCAAAAACTTTAACCTTAAAGAAACACATTTCACTTTAATATCAATTAAATCAAGTCCTCATTCTAAATTAGCATTATTGAGAACACGATGGGAAACTAAATGATTCTTTTCTTCCCATATGAATGACAATATCAACTCGTTAACCTCCTTTTCAAACATGTTTTGGCATGTGTACAACAGATGGTGTATACCATAGCCCAGATAATACCAAGTTGTTGCTAACAAACACTCTACCAAAAATTGAAAGACAACGACGCTTCCAATTTGTTAATATTCTCTTAAGCTCAGATACTCGTTCATTCCAATTTTGTGTTGTATTCGGTTTCCTGCTAAAATAGATGCCTAAAATCTTAATGGTATCATTAGACCAATTGATTTCAAGTGGCTGGTCATTCCACTCTTTCCATGGCCCCAAAAATAATCCTTTGGATTTTGCTTTATTGATTTTCAAACCAGACGCATTTTGGAACTTTTCTAGTACTTGGTTTAAAATTGTAAAATCATTGTTTTAAGTAGCAAACACAGCTGTTGTGACAGCTTAAGGGGTCTTTCTATGCCACGAATACATATGCCTTGAAAGTTTTTATTTTGCCTCAATGCTATGCCAAGGGATTCCATCACAATACCAAATAATAATGACGATAGGGAACACCCCTGTCTAACACCACGTTCTAAGACAATTTCTCTGGATAATTGATTGTTCACTAAATAGCTACTCTTGATATCCGTATATAAAATCTTAACCCATATAAAAAAAGTTTGAGCCTAACCCAAACGATTTCAAAGAATTAAAAAGAAAATCCCATTCCACATAGTCAAATTCCTTTTCGTTGTCCAAGGCAATCGCAGCTGAAGGGATGCTATCCTTCTCAACCAATTATATAACGTATCTTATCAACATGGTGTTAGTTAAAATTGTCCTCCTAGGTACAGCACATGTCCGCTCTGTTCCTATAATTTCTCCTAAAACACAACCAAGTTTCAATGTTAGTGCTCTGGATATTATTTTGTGTCTACACATAGTAGAGAAATTGGCCTGTGATTCTGAATTAGACGTCTGTCATCTCGTTTATATATTAGCCTTACATATGCCCTAGCCATAGTTGGTGGTAAATGGCCTTTCTAAAAAATGTCAGTGGCTAACTCTTCCATTATTGGACCTACAAGGTGCCAAAAGGTTTGGTAAAATTCAACTGGAAGGCCATCACACCCAGGTGATTTTTCTAGTTTCATACCTTTAAGGGATTTAGTTAAATCTTCTAGTGTTAAGGGTTGATCACAAAATTCACTGCCTGTGTCTGACATTTTTTGTCTATATTTGCTACCAAATTCAATTTTGCATTTTCATCAATTCCCTCTGAGTTGTACAAAGACTCATAGTAATTGCATACAATAGTACTCATTTCCTTGTTGGCAAAGACGGTTGAACCATCCGGCATGTTTAATGAGCACATCACCTTATCTATTGCCCGTGCTTTTTCTAATGTGCAAAAATATTGGGTTGGCGTTTCCCCTTCTGCATGCATCTGGGCTCTTGCTCTAATTTTTGCACCCTCAAACTCATATTGTTCTATATCTCTTATTTTACTTTTAATTTTAACCAGTAATTCATAATAATTATCTTCACTATTATTTACTTTAGCATTAATTTTCATCCGTGATCGATAAAGTGTTTTCTTGCATTTGCGTATTTCCCGTGCTTTTCTAATAGCATACTTTCGGGAAACATACTTTAAATCCAGTTTTACATCCTCCCACCATTGCAATGTGCTCTTATATGATGCGTTCCTATTACTCCAATGCTGTCAACAACTCTCTATATTATTCTTATAAAATTCTTCTCCCATCAGTGTTGTGTTTAATTTACAAAACCGACCCCTTTTGTTACCCATTCAGCATTGACAAAGGTTACACAAACCATGTTGTGATCTGAGAATGCGACTAGCCTAATATTAACATCTCTCCAGTGCCCACTCAACAAACTATTCACATAAAGTCTGTCGATCCTTGAAGCAACTTTACCATCTGCCAAAAAACATGTAAGATCTTTACCGTGAGGTTTTGATATTCTATAGGTGTCAACTAAATTTTCATTATCACATATTTGTTTTAAGAGTCTATGTGATGTATCAGTATAAGTTGAAGTTGCATTCCTGTCATTTTCTTTATCTACAACACAATTGAAGTCAACACCCATTACTAAGTTCTCAGTGATGTTATCTAGTGCTGTTGTAGACATCTCATTAAAAAAATACGACGTAGTTGATGAGATGTAGGTGCATATATACACAGCAACGTGAAACGTGTATGTTGTATATCTATTGTGACTCTAACCCAGCGACGATTTGCATCTGATACTGAAGAGATTATATTTCCATAGGCTGAACAACGAAGGAGCATAAGAGTTGCTACGCCAGCACTATTATCTTGAGATAACGAATAGAATATTCTAGATCCAGAAATCTTTTCTAAATTATCGTATAATTCTGACTTCTGAAACTTTGTTTCCTGTATCAAAGCAATGCCAAACCGTTCATTGTTTAGGGTCTCTAGTAAGTGACGCTGCCTTATGTCACTATTTAAGCCTCTACAATTGAGTGTACAACTTAGCATAAAAGGTAATAAAATGATGTGTACAACGCCATTATTAAGCTAACTAGATTTAGTTTTTTCCGACCCTCTCTGAGACCATTTACCTATTTTACTCTCAGACTCTGTACTAGTTAGTTCAACTTTTTCCAAATGCTTATATTTTAATATATCTGAATCATGACGCAGATGCCTATATTTAACCCCTTTTGCCGTCACATATGGAACTAACACCTCTCCTGGCTCTGACCTGTACATGACCATCTCATCGGGTGATTTGGAACTCTGTGTTTGAATGGTTATATCGGATTCAGCCACTGACATATTATCGTCTTCTATATAACTTCCCTCTCTTTCTGATTCAGAACTGTCTCCATCTTTCTGTCACTTTGTTCCACTCAATCGTCCGAGACACCAATTACTTTCTCTGTATTATTTTAATCGACTAGATTGAGTGTACTCCGTGGAAAATCAGAGTTAGTTTCAATATCTTGCGACCTGAATTTTACTTGTCCTAAATTAAAACTTCCTTCCAGAAGGTATTGATCATCATCTTCAAATTGTGTGAAATTAACCTCTCTGACATCAGACTTGGATTGACTTGTTACTGGAGTAAGACTTAGTTCCTCATCTAGAACGTCTATTTCATCGCCTGCAACTACAGTAATTAGATTCTTAGTTTTTTCACCATGCTTCTAATTAACATGGACTTCAGCTACAATCTCAGCAACCACTGGTTCTATGACATTTTCCTTAGAATCACGCTTCTCATTAACAAGGACTTCAGCTACAATCTCAGCAACTACCGGTTCCATGACATTTTCTTTAGAAGCAACTTGCTCTGCACTTTTATCAACAGCCATTTTGACAGATTTGTTCTGTGGGCATCGCCACATAAAATGATCAGATGACCCACAAACTAGACATTTGTTTTTGTTAGGGCAATCTGTTGTAAGATGTTCTGTGCTTAAGCAGATTATACATTCTTTGATTTGCCCCATGTACCATAATGGCAAGATAAATCGACCATCTAACGTGATCTTACTTGGGATAGGTTGTTCTGCCTTTTCGAACCAAATTCTTCTGATGCCATTTTCTAAGGTTCGATCAAATGGATAGGTTTCGTGTTCTACATGTTCCACTTTGCCATACTTGATCAATTCATTGATAACCCGATCATTTGGGATCTCTAGCGGAACCTTCATCTTAACTAATAGACGATCAGATTCTATTTCCTCCACATTACACACCTCTACCTTCACGACAAGGACCTCGTCGAGCAACTTTTCCTTCACCCTTTCATTAACCACAGTGACATTCTATACAGATTTGGAAACGTTAATGAGACTTTGAAGGACCTATGGGCCTGCCCCAACTACGTCCTTCAACCCATGATACACCTCAATTGCCGAAACACCCCAAGCCTTTGTAGTGATTTTAAGACTCAGGGTATGCATATAGGAGGCTGCCATGGTGTTTTTAAAAAACAAAGAGGAAAACCATACTACTACAATATATAATGGGAATAATACAAATATATGATACCAAGGCGTCAAGGAAAGAGCTAAACACTAAATAAATAGTGTCCCCTTTTGAAACCCTGGCATCTACCAACAAATATACGAATAGATAGTACAGTCGTATATTTGTTAGATTGAACCACTTATTAAGTGGTTCACTAACACCTAACCGATTAAAGTGCTTTCCTAATGTATACTAACATATTACAGTCATATATTTGTTAGTCTGTTCGATTTGGCAGGGACAGCCAACTGACTATAAAGATTTATATAATCAAAGAACTAGGCTTGCGCTTACAAATGACAAAGGAATTAAATCAACTCACTCAAGCGATCTTGCCAAATATAATGAGCTAGCCAAGGAACTATAGAAATAGCATACTGGCGCGGGAAGAATTGTATTGCATTGACCACAGTAAGAGGAGACCTATTAAATGGCGGAAACCGCCAGCTAAGAGGAGTGCCTTTAGAAAATGGAGGCACAAAATCCGCTCCAACCAAGACAAAAATTTACAAATTAAACATAAAGTTTGAAAGGAAATACTAATACGAAATATCTGTACAAAATAGAATCTAGCAAATTCGGGCAGCAATTGCAGAGCTAAATAAACGCGTGCGTTCACTTCGACTACTACTATTACTACTACGACTACTACTACTACTACTACTACTACTACTACTACTACTACTACTACTACTACTACTACTACTACTACTACTACTACTAAAAATGCTGCTAAATATATATTGAAACTAAGTAGAAAGCTGGTACTGCCAACAGCTCAATATATAATTGGCGATACGATGCATTGGGCTCAACACTGCGTAATCGCCAATTAAACGCAACATAAGGCTGTGGCAATGTCACTGCACTTGCTGCCGCTGTGTTAGTATAACCATTCAGTTGTTTCACACTGGGAAATTGTCTCCGGTTTCGGATAAGGCCAGAGAGAAGTTGCTTGATTATATATGCGAGCAAGAAGCATTATATAACCAGGACTCATCCAGATTATTCTAATAGAGATGTTGTCGAATCTATCGGGGACATGATTCGTTAAAGAATCGAATTACCTGGCAAGAATCTTATACACGTATCCTATTCATGACAGATGCCATAACTCGATAGCTATATTTAACCAGTCCCATGCTAGATTCGTACACCAATCCTCTACATTTTCCTTTTGAAATAACTAAATGTAATTCACCTTTCCAGAGTATCCATCTACCATCTGACCTCGTATGACGTCGTAATCAGCTCAGCGCGTACATGATGACGTCACCATCATTACGTCACAAAGGGTTTCATCTAGACTGTCATCAAATTTCAAATAGTTCGACACTTTGTAAGAATTGTGTATTTGTAATTCTTTGCTATTTAATAAACATGCTGTTGAATACTTTGAAACTAATTTGACTGGGTGCTGTTGTTGCCTTAGGCAGCAACAGCACCCAGTCAAATTAGTTTCAAAATATTCAACAGCTTACCTGCGTAGTTTTTTGGAAATTGTTAGTCAGGGTGTTCAGAGGTCGATTGATCCCAAAACGAGCCAGGTGTGGGTGGAGCTTAGCTAGAGATCGGCTGGGCATAGCTAAAACCGGAAAGGTTTCTTACCACACTAGATAACAAATGCCGTCTTTTGACCAACCCCACCCATACCATATCATTCTCAATGAAATACGAATAACTAGTTTCTATTTGAAACACAACGGCTAATGCGGACTGTGCCCCGCTCCAAAATTCGATTGGAAAGGAACCCATCCAAGACAGACCCTTTACACCCACCCACGTTGAATCTCAGGACCCTGGCAGTGCTCCTAGTACCAATGACTGTCATAAAAATATATTTAGGGATTCAACACGATATCTATTGTTTCATAAAACCATATATCAGTAAGTGTAGGTGGCATGTTACCATATTTACAGAATTACCTCCGGCACTCAAGGTGGAGCAGGGTATCTGTTCACCTGTGTCATTCTGTCCGTCTATACAACCGTGCATCCGTCCGTCCGTAAGTATGTGTGTCTCTCAGCACGATAACTCGAAAAGTTACAGACAACTTTTATTAAACTTGCAGTGAATGCTCCTTATTGTGATCCCGGTAAAAGACTAAAATTTGGATGTGTCCACGCTGATCTTGATCCGGATCCAGATGCAGATCCAGATCCAAGATGGAAGCGGCTGGAATGTTTAGATGACCAGGTTGATTAAAATGATCAGAACCCGGATCCGAATCGTAATTGCTTGAAAATAGTTTTTTAAATTCATTAGGTAAGCCTCTAAAAGTATGTAATCTTAACAATTTTATTTTGAAGCACTTTGGTCTGAATATGCACCTTTAACAGGATAGATGCAGGATTTACTGAAATATGTAAGTGACACTTTGAAGGCATATTGAAATGGGAAACATGAATTGATTAGATTTTCTGGCAATGATATATCCCCCAAGAAACAGAGACATGTCCGTCTGTGCATCACGCTATCACCTCCGAAACTGTTGGACGAGATTCAACCAAATTTGGTATGTGAGTTAACCCTATAAGTACAGTCTGTGAGACGCCATTTACATCTGGCTCAGCCCCAGGCGATGGGGGTGAGATAATGAGTCAATAGGTAAACAAAATGATTATAACACAACTCCTGCGAAACAAATAGACGGAATTCAACCAAAATTAGTATGTGAGTTATCAATTTGATTGCTGTCTACAATACGACATTTATATATGGTTCGCCCCACACCCCACCCCACACCCGCTCCCACCTTCTTAGGCAGGGGCACAATGTCACAGCGCTGAACCTGGGTGGGATTTGCGATGGCGTACCATGGAATGCGCATTCTAGTTTTGAAGTTACATTAACTGTGAGTTGTTGCTTCCCCTGGCAGCAACGGGTTACACACAAATTACTTTCAAAATGCTTTAGATGCTGGCATACCAAAGTATTGCCACGGTATTCTGGATCTGCAAGCTGTATTTCCAGAATTACTTGTCTGTATTCGCCCTGCTGTACGCATTTCTGGAGAATACTACAAACACCTTCTTCTACGATTGTTATTACGGATAAAAAGCTAGCGCATGCAAAGGAATCAAGTTATGAACAGCAGAGCATTTGTAACACTCATGTTTCTCTCAGCTGGAGCTATTCTGTCATATCGAATTCAAGCTCTCACATGGTTTGGTAAGATTTTCAGGATTTATAACTCTGAACTATCCTAGCTTGGGATTTGCGTATTTTCCGATGTGTTTCGAAGTATCGCAAACGCAATCGCCAGCTATAACAGAGCATTACACATGGATTCGCGAGGCGAAATGCCTCATATATGAGACAAAACGATCTTTCCCCATGACTGATGCTGATACTGATAATTGATAAACTGCCCCCACCACTCCCCCAACACCCCACCCCGGAGTTGCGATTTTGCGGTGGTTTTTATGAATGTATCGCAATGCAAACGCTAACGCAGCATCATTAACGCAATCGGCAACTATACTGAGCCTAAATTTCAGGGATGGCCGTGTGTGGCTACCGGCCATCTTGTATTTCGGATCATGGGCAATTTCGATAGGTTTCTTGCCCAGACCTAGTCCAACCTCCTTATGAAATTTTAAAGTGATCCGATAAATGGTAACCAAATTTCAAAATGGCCGCCTGTGGCACCGGCCATTTTGGACTTTTGATAGAATTCTTCCCCAGATCTAGTCCTACCACCTATTGAAGTGCTCTGATACACCGTAGTGAAGTTATCACGTGGAACAACTCTGCTGTCCGGCCACCCAACTGCCTGCCTGCCTGTAAACGCCATTACATATTATTCCGCCAATTTGGCAGGGTATAAAAATTAAATTGTATGGGCATAGATTTAGAGGCTTAAATTGTGTGTCTCAATGTAATGAAATGAAATAAATTTTAACATATTGAAGATTTGAGATTCTTCACGGGTCGTCGTCTGGAACTCCTACTTCTTCTTACACTAAGATCTACGATGATAATGGATCCAGCTTCACTACTGGTAACTTGAAAGTGTTGCTGCGTCAACGTAGCCGGTGGTGATACAGGAACTGACTGTCTGCAGTCGGCTCGCCTCGTCTGATAGATGGTGAAGTAGACAATATTTATCTTTGACTGCTGGGCCTAATCTGACTGATACTGAGATCCTGGTAAGGACTGGGTGTTGCTCCCAGTTCGGCTAGATTCCTACTCTAATCAATTAACAAAGACTGGTCTTACATAAACGTAAGATTAAAACTTTATTTACAAGATATAACAAGTTTTGTGGTCTAGAGCAAAATCGCTCACAATAATCACTTAGTACAATTCGTTCATACAAAACTAACAATGGCTAATTATCTTGAGTCCCATCCTATTCTAAACTGACAAAGCTTCGTTAGGCGTAAGGGCCACAGCTTTTCGAACTGAACAAGCACGAGATGCTCAGTGAATCACAGATGGTCGTTGATTGATTATTCTGAGAGAAACATCGCCTTTTATAGCCCATATTTAGAGCTCCTACTTATTTCACAACATTATGCAATAACGTATATTGCTCTCAGAATCTATTCCCAACTATTCCTACAACTCTTCTAGGTATTCAATAAGCACACCTTGACTGGCTGAACAATCAGTCCACCAATCAACCTCTGCTTATTTCTTCCTAGAAGTTCTGACCTGATAACTGATTGGTCTTCTCAGCCAATCAGTGATTCCTCCCTCACTTGCCTGGCACACATGTCTATTCTTTATAAATCTTTACTGCAGAGTCTGATCGATGTTGATTTGTTATGATGTCATTCTAACCAATCATACCCTGCCCAATTCTTCCATGAAGATTGTGCCCCATATAGACAAAGCGGTGGGGACCGGTTCTGGTTTGATGTGATCTGTCAGCTAACTAACAACATTACGGAATGTGTTGTTGTTGCATGCCATCAAATGAGTGGCATATAGTTTATCAATAAATTTCGATTCTGTTATGAGTTCCTAAAGGACGCTACAATGTCCATGTCCTGTCCATTGCGTACTAATGGAGAGGTGTGGAGAATACTAGGGTGTTAGGCACACGCGCTGGATGATTCATTACCAGATGGTGTTGTTCTAGCCCACGGTGAATACTAGAGTGCTTACGTCATCAACTAAGTCAGTTTGTCACGTTCAATTTAGTCTCATAATTCATGATCCCAACACTGACTACTAAACATTGATTATTTCCAAAACTACAATCACCAACAACTGCTGAATATTATAAAACGTGAATGCCGGCTAAGCAGCAACAACTTTTATCTAAGCTATTCTCAAATACACATCAGCTCAGAACCATAGAAACCTTTCCAATTAATTCATCCATTTCTAACAGTATTATATCAAATTCATCTACTGGTTATGTAACACTATGAACAGCATCCTATTCATTTAGCATTGATGCACTTCTATTACATACAAAGAGATGGCCTGGCTAGCTCGACTTTCCACCGTCCCAATGATTGACTTATTTATAAATAACAAGTAGTCGAATCAGCCATGGTACACTTAGTCATCTGGACTTTCATCTAACCAAACTGTATGTCACAATTAATAGTGATGCACTGCTAGAACATCCATCTTTAGCTCAACTGGACTTTTAGCTCACCTGCTTTTTTCAAAACATAATTTCTTTTGGGTCTTACGTGAATTATAAGACATCCTGCGGGGTCATGACTTCCCCACAAGACAATCCCATATTTACACATGCCCACCAACCAACGTTAATTGACCATCTCTTAGGCGCCTAAGAATTGTCAATTAACTCGTTGGGCAACATCAACAACTAAGCACACCCATACCAGGGCTCTCCAAGTGAAATCAGCTAAAGTAAACCTAAATCATACATAGCGATAATTTAAACAAAAGAAATCAATAAACAACAATACAGTAATAAACTAAAGTAAAAGAAACAAAACGATATCAATCAAATAAAATAAAACGAAGTAGTATCAATCACTAATTAAACCAAAAGAAAACAGTGAATAAACAATACGACAATAATCACGATGGTATAGCGACACCACACCATACATAATCATTACAAAATGTCCACCTAGATAATAAGAAATAAAATAAATCAACAATGTTTATAACGGTATTTCAGAGAGATCCGGAATGATCTCCGTACCAGCCCGATAAGACGTCATGGGTGACGTCATGCCACTGGTTACGGTTGGCTGGTCCCCAGCGCTAGGCGTCGCCGCTGATTGTTGCGAACAACGAGCCCAGGCAGATCCGAATCATGGAATCCTCTCCATTGGCAGCTTTCATGAGATATCCATCCATACAAGGCCAAGAATTCCACACTTATAAAATACACATGTTAGCACAATTAGTGCGATGGCAGAAGCCACCAGATATAACAACAAGGATCCAGTACCAATGCTTTCGACCATCGCTGGGTCAATCTCGGATAATGGTGCTAAAGGAACATACTTAGTTTTCTGTAAATGGTTCCATTCCTCCACCTTCAAATGGTTAATAATTAAAGATTGATTTAACACACCGACCACATCCAATCTTGGTATGTCAATGGCTAAACTGACCCGAGCATACGACCGTCTGTAAGTCCGTATGGGTCCGAATCCCCATCCAGTACCACCTATAGTCACATTTATCTGACATTAGTGCATACATTCCATTCAACAACTCACAACGTTCAGTCAACGTCAACTTTCCTCCACAGTGTACCTCCACACGTTCACCAAACGTCTGCAGTACCACCCCAATCTCCTTATGGGCAAACAGCTTGCTAGCAGTATCATTCGATTGTGACAACCTGTCAGTTAAATTGGTCAATAAACTTACAATGCATGGTACGTGAGTCTTGTCGACTCGTAACTGACTGTGACGCACTCGAGGGTCAATTCCTCGACATTCAGATGGGGTAAAGTACCAACCCGTCTTAGTGTCCAATCCGATATTGGTCCGGGCAATGATTACTTGCATATAATGTCCCACTATATTCAAGATAAGTACGATGCTATCGTTAAGAGCATCAAACGGTAATTAATGCTTTTTCGTACTACATCGACTTATAACGGCCTCAATGCGTCCAACAAAGTCAGCAAATCTTGACCAGCCAAATGCGCCAATCCTAGCGTGTTTATTGGCTGATGATTCAGAATAAGGGTTATGACTGTGCTTGTGCAGATTATAGGAGTGCGATTGTAACACTTCCATTGGTTCATCGGCAGGCTCGGGTATATTCTCTGACGTATCCATTAGTGCTTCATCACCAGGAGTTTCTGATGTATCCATCGGTGACTCATAAATACGATCGTTACTCACACCCAGCTGATCAATAATCATGTCAACTTCCTTGCGTACATCCGGTACCTTTGCAGGTACTGGTCGCCTCTTACGAGCTACCTTACTAGGTGTTGGTGCTGATTCAGGTAGACCTGGTACCCTTGCAAACATCGGTGCTGATTCCGGTAAAGGTGTTATTCTCGGAAGATGACTTGCCTTGGTACCTTTAACAGGGTTTCTAATAGGGCAAGCACAACTCTGAATCGACTACGCGTAACTTTGAGATATTTAGAACGCGTACCTTTCCAGATCTTTGATGTTGGACATGAGCCACGGGTCCGTTAATTTTGAAAATTTCGTACTGAGGGTCACTGCGAGAGGTCAACTTCATCCTCTCCTCAGCTTTCACAACCACTGAGTCACCAACCTTGTACTCAGCAGCGTTTGCACGCTTATTGATTTGTTCACGATGATGTTCTCATGACTTGGCTGTCTCACCACGAGCACACAATAAGGCGTTGTTAAGACATGTAGGTCTCTCACCTAAGTCATGCGCTGCATTGAGTGGAATAGCTAATGGCAGTCTCGCTCGTTGACCATACATCAGATAGAATGGTGTATATCCGGTCGTAGTATGGCGAGTGTTGCGGTACGCTGTTAAAGCTGCGCCCAACTCGTCTTCCCATGCTCGAGACTCGTTATTGACACCTTTCTGTATCAGTTCTTTCAATGTTCTGTTGAATCTCTCTGTCCGTCCATTGGTCTGTCGATGATACGGACTCGATCTTCGATGATCAATACCATGCTCAGCACACCTCTGCTCAAGTGAGTTCGAACAAAACTCCTTTCCTTGATCAGTAATAAGGATTTCCGGTATGCCATGATAAGCTACGTATTTGTTGAAGAATTTGTCCTCCACATTCTGCAACATCTTAGCTGAGATCGGGTAGGGTTCCGCCCATGCAGAACAATGATCAATAATCGTCATTATATAGACGTTACCTTTGTTGGACTCCAGAAGTGGACTGATTAGATCCATTCCAATTATCTGACTGGGATAATTGGCCATAGGCATTTCTGTATGCCTAGGTCGGGTTGTGACAGGTTGGTTGACCTGGCATGTCGTACACCTATCCAACATATAGACCACGTCCTTCCTCAAGGATGGCCATACAAAAGAATCTCTTACCATACCAATAGTTTTCTTAAACCTTGGTGACCGGCTCGTTCGTGAGCCTTCTGGAGCACTTTCTCATGGAACCTAATGGATAACAATATTCGAGGGTACTCAGTATCAAACGCTGAGGGTGGAATCAATGAATACAAAATACCGTTGTTAACAATGTACTCATCCGGTGTGTTCCTAAACAACTCCGGCAATTCCTTGCTTTGCTTGGTACATAACTTGGCATAAGGTACGTCATATACCTCCAACGGAACATGAGGTAAGACACCTTCTTCCACTTCTGGTATGACATAGTCACCAGTATCTAACGTGGCAACTTCAACAGGACGACGTAACCTGGATAACATATCCACTCGGATATTCTTAGAACCCTGGATGTACTCTATCTTACATCCATATTCAGCAATTAATACTGCCCAGCGCTGTACTTTAGTGTTCTTGGACACCACCCTCCCATTCGACAGAAGGCATACCGAATGCCGCTAGCAAAAGCATACTTGGTCAAAAACCAGGTCAAAAAAATGCTAGCAGCTGGCGTGATAAGACCATCGTCATCACCTTGGACCCACCTGGTGAGGTGATGACGATGGTCTTATGACGCCAGCTGCTAGCATTTCTTTGACCTGGTTTTTGACCAAGTATGCTTTTGCTAGCGGTATTCGGTATGCCTTGGTGGTCTCCCGTCGGAATTGTACATTTTACCTGGGGCATATGTCCAAGAGTATTGGGATGAGCCGTATCGAAATCATTGGCAAAGTCACTTAGCACTTTGTCAATAACTGCATATCTGGTCGTTTTTTGGCAACTCACATAAACATAATCATTTTGAGATCTAAATGGTATTCTAAAGGTATATTTCTTTCCAAACCATATTACTTCTTTAGTCCCATAATCAATTCTTGCTTTTCCCATATACAAAGCATCCACACCAATCACATATTCATGCCTGATGCTTCCCACAACCATACTTGGAATTGGCCTGGCATCTTTGAATTTAACTTGGGTTTCTCCCAAGACATTGATCGGTGAACCATTTACGGCTAACAAAGTTTTAGCCTTCTTTAATGGACGAGTATTCAAGATACTTCTCCATATGTCCTTCCTGACAAGGGAAGTGCTAGCACCAGTATCTACTAAAGCATCTAGGTACTCACCCTTGCCATCTCCCTGACCACTTGTCTCGACTTTGAGTCTGATGAGGAACCTTTCGGTCACTGGCTCCCTCCGAACTCGTTTAACGAGCGTCTGCGCCCATCAACGTCTTTGGCGTATGATCGCCGACGTTCTACACCAGATGAGGCTCCTCCGATACCATAAGAATAACGGCCATACTCGTCGGTGTTCACATCCATTAAGACGAATCCGTCACGGTCCTTGTACTCGCGATCTCGATTCATGCGGTTGACTAGATCTCTCCGCGTGTTTCGGGAATAGTTGCGCGTGGTCATACCCTATCCGCACAGAGCGAATGAAGGCTCTCAGAATTACCACCATTCACTGATACTGCATCTACAGTCTGGCAGTTCCATGCATTTGCATTGAGGCGCGCCAACCATCAAGAGCAACCTGGATGTGGCTGAGTGTGATGCTCTTGAGTGCATCGTTCAGACCCATCTTCTCTTCATGCACGTCTTTGACTAGCTGCGACATGCCAGCGAGAAGAGCCGTTTCCTCACCTGAACAATGTTATTTGCGTCTGGCATGACTAATGGATATAATGAGCATATACTTTTGTTGCGGACGTATCAGAAAGCGCAGGATTGACCTGCTCAAAGTTAGCAGGTTTTCATGAAACGTGTTCTCCAATTGCCTTGACCAGATCCTTGTTCATGCCGCTACTGACGCATGGCTTTCGTCTACACGCTGGCAGATCAAAAGCCCAGGAGTGACACAAACAAACTTTCGTAGACTAAGCTGGTTAGGACATCTAATGGGTCTCCAAGAGGATACTCTAGAAAGAAAACCAACAAGACATGCTTTAAGACCAGAATAACGTCGCAATGGCCGACCCAAAACTATCCGGATATCCCTGATGGAGAAACAACTCAAATACCACCTTAATTATATGACATAGCAAGAAGCTGTCCAAGACAGAAATGTTGGGAGAACAATGATACGGGGCTAGCCTGTTATAAAAATAGACCTAATTATGGGCGTTATTTGATGAAAATGTCTCTAGGCCTATCCTAGTGGGAATGACGTCATAAAGGCGCCACACCATGCTGCGTCATAACCTCCATGGTAACTATGAATACATTACATCACATGTTGTATAAACTGTAATTCACCTTTCCAGAGTATCTATCCATCCACCTATGGTTATCTGACTTCGTATGACGTCATAATAAGCTCAGCGCGTGTATAATGACGTCACAAACATTCCGTCACAAAGGGTTCTATATAGACCGTCATCAAATCTTAAAGAGTCCGACACGTTGTATGAAGTGTATGTCTTTGTAATTCTTTGCGATTTAATAAACATGATGTTGAATAATTTGAAACTAATTTGACTGGGCGGTCACCCAGTCAAATTAGTTTCAAAATATTCAACAGCCTACCTGGGCAGTTTTTTTTAGAAATTGAGATAGAAATAATAATAATAATAATAATAATAATAATAATAATAATAATAATAATAATAATAATAATATACCCATCACAAGTCTAAAAACACATTGAGCTCACTTACATCCACACCGTGCCCACACGCACTCAGTCAGTGAGTCAGTGAGTCAGTCAGTCGCTCACTCACTCACTCCCCGCCCGCCCGCCCGCCCGCCCGCCCGCCCGCCCGACCGACCGACCGACCGACTGACCGACCGCCCGACCGACCGCACGTGCGCGGAACAACCGCACACACGCACCCCGCACGCACGAGCACGCACGCGCGCACTCACGCCCGACGCCCGCACGCATGCACGCACACACGCACGCATACACAATTTTTGAGGGATAAAGTTTAAATTAATAAACATCTAGACTTCAGATTGTTACGGATTTTTACCCCTGTACGGTACAACTGAGAAATAACTTAATATATTTCCAAAGCAAAATAAAACTTACTGTTGAATATTTTGAACATAATTGCATAGGAAGACATTGCTAAAGACACGATGTCTTCCTATCTAATTCACCTTTCCAGAGTATCCATCCATCATCAGACCACGTATGACGTCATAATCAGATCAGCGCATGTATGATGACGTCATAATCATTACGTCACAAAGGTTTCCATATCGACCGTCACAAAATCTCAAATGGTCCGACACGTTGTATGAATTGCATGTCTTTGTAATTCTTTGCTATTTAATAAACATGCTGTTGAATATTTTGAAACTAATTTGACTGGGCGGTCACCCAGTCAAATTAGTTTCAAAATATTCAACAGCGAACCTGTGTAGTTTTTTGATATTCAGGTGTTCAGAGATCGATCGATCGATCCCAACACGAGCGAGGTGTGGATGGAGCTTAGCTAGAGATGGGCGGGACATAGCTAAAACCGGAAAGGTCCATTAGGTCTGGGTTCAACATATGTAACAGAACATTTCTTATACCATGTTAAAATTTGTAGCAGCTGCTTCACCGCTACAGAAACAGCAGCAGCCGCAGAAGTTGCGGCGATGGCGGCGGCGGCGGCGACACCGCGGCGTCAGCAGATGATCTCTTTATTTCGGTCGTATTCCATTATAACGGCATCGTCACTGACTTGTTTAGCAGAAGCATGTATATATATGGTATCTTTCTTGAAATGGGTCAATTGTATAAACCGTTGTCAGGGGGCGTTAGTTCACAATGTAGGGAATTATCAAATACTGTTCTATATGTAAACCTTGAGGACGTATCTATCCCATATAGCTATACATTATTAAGGACTATGCAATGTAGATAGATAGGAGAGAGAGAGGGGGAGAGCGAGAGAGAGAGAGAGAGAGAGAGAGAGAGAGAGAGAGAGCGAGAGAGAGAGAGAGAGAGAGGGAGGTGGAGGGTGGGGTGGGAAGGAGGGAGGGAGAGAGAGAGAGGGAGAGGAATGGGAGAGAGAGAGAGAGAGGGAGAGCTCTCAGTCAAATTAATTTCAAAATATTCAACAGAATGTTTATTAAATTAAAAATCTATCAAAGACATAAAATTCGTGCAGTTGGCGGATTTTTCAGCATTCATGACGGAGCTAACTACGCCAGTATGCATAGCATATTATGTAATGTATTATGCCGTCATATATGTTATGAAAAATCAGATAACTCCATTTTTTACGCCACCATCGGCCACCCGCCCGCCGGCCCGCCCGCCCGCCCGTCCGCCCGCCTTGCCGGCCGTCTGTCTGTCTCTAGAACACAAGAAGGTACAATTACTAAAGTGGGCACATACAACGATATTGTGGCTTGTCAAAGGGGCAAATATCTATGCCACGGGGTCACTAAGTATATACCGGGTTGCATGTGTATGGTTATAACGCCGGAATGCAAGACGGTAAAATCACAAAATTTGGTATTTCAAATATATAAATCGTAGTTTCACCAAGAGCATACCAGAACACGTTTCTTTACCATAACTTGGGAATTCAAGAAGGTAGAATGACCAAAATTGGCACACACATTATTTAAATAGTTTTGGGATAGACGTAATGGCACAGCTGATACATACCATCTTCATACCTACCTTAACATGCCAGTGACAGACATGGGCTTTACACCAAAAACCTCGAAGGAAAGCACACTACCTGCGAAACGAGATGTTTGAGAATGGCAGTATATAAGACCAGAAGAGACAGGATTAGAAATGAAACAATCAGAGAAATGGAATTAACAACACAAATCCACCATCACATAGAAAAGTAAATGATCAGATGGTCGCGTACACATGAACAGAATGGTTGCAAATCAACCAGATTTTAGATCATGCACGATGCGCTGCTCAGGATTCAAAGCGGCTGGAATACCAAGTAAATGATGGATTGATTAATGGCGTGAGAGAGACCCCTGCTAAACCAAGACATATCGACACTTTAAACACCCCATCTGTCAGCGAACAGATAGCTTCATCTCCCCATAACACCGACATGTACAGATCCAGGAGATACAATAAGATGTAGTAACAACCCTAAAGTTTAAGAATCCTAACTTCAGGGTAACTATACAGGTAAGCTGTTGAATACCTTGAAGCTAATTCGACAGGAAGCGGTTGGTGCCAAAGGCAGCAACAGCTCCCAGTCAAATTAGCTTCAAAATAAATCTATTAAATTATAAACGTGTTTTCGAATTTGACCTTCCGAGTTACTATGCTCTCATGTTTTGCCTTCCCGTATACGTCTTCATATTTGCCTTCAGTACTATCAATATACCTACATATTGAATTAATACAGTCATTAACGTATTAAGTAGACCGATTCACCGGTATCGCCGGGAAAGCTTTAAATATCATGACAAGACACGCGATGGGCTGGTGAATGAAATCATTTGGAGTTGGTGAGAAAGCATGTCTTTCAAAAACAAAGGAAATTTATCCGGATTTGAGGAATTTTGTGGCGGTAGATTTTGGGTACGTGCTTAACAGTTTTAAGTTTTTGAATACAATTACAAATTAAAAAACAAAAAAGTATTCAAAATATGTTGTTTGACAAATGACAATTGTATGTGCTTGATGAAGTTACATTTTAATAAACATTCTGTTGGATATTTTGAAATTAATTTTACTTGGAGCTGTTGCTACTATAGGCAGCCACAGCAACCCGTCAAATTAGTTTCAAAACTTTCAACAGGTTACATGTAGTGACCTAGAAATTTAGACTTTTACAATGTGGAGAATTCTGGTTTCAAATCGATTTCAGCATGCGTAAAAAAATAGGCGGATCTTAGCTAAAAATGGGCGTGGCATAGCTAGTTATGGATCCATCTATTGAGATTTATGGATATCAGACATGACACGGTTAACATTCTGACGTAAACCAGGAATACTGACTCATTTAATATCAAGTTTATGAAAAATAATTGTTACGTAGCATTTGAAAGAACGTTCCAAATTAAGGCTCTCAAACTCGTACAAGTGTGTCCTATGTACAACGAACAATACTAACGAATATAACATACTTAATTAGCATACTTAATACTTGAGGAACACGTGTCAGTAATCAATTTCATGTTCCTTGTTTTTGTCTTCTGCAGGATGAGAGGTTAACCTGGACTGGTCCAAATATAACATGGCCTCAGTTCACACCCTGTTTCTTAGAGACCGTGTTGCCATGGATTCCATGTTTCTGGCTGTGGGTGACACTTCCAATATCGCTGGTGTGGCTGTTCGGGGGACGGGGAACGCCAATCCAGATTTCCAAGTTAACGATAGCAAAAACGGTGAGAAATCGTTTATGTTTGTCCTGAATTCATCCAATGTTGCAGCTTTAAACTAACCCATATAACGCAGATTACTGGGCCGGTATTGTCCCAGTACCAGCCCAGTAACCGCCGTTATCTGACACTGAGTAATGTCGATGAGTTACGTAATGACTCATCCGCTTATTTACGTGCATTGTTATTAGTTATGCAGGTGTGTTACGGGGTATATAAGCGCGTACGGGCTATATAAGTGTAGTATTTCTGGAGCGCACAGCAACAAGTACAATTTCTATCTCCCCGAGCGAAGCGAGGGAAATTAATACATTGTTTGCGCATGCCATACAAGCCTTATGCCCCACACAATATAACGAAGTTATACCCCAACAGAGCGACGAATTAATAATAGCAACAGTTGCCAGTCAAATTAGTTTTAAAATATTCACCACATTTCTTATTAATTATAATTCACCAAAGATATACAATTCAAATACTTTCTTGACAGACCATTGAAAATTTTACAACGGACCTATATGATTCTAATTGTGACGTGAGATAACAAGTCGCATATTGATAATGCCGTCAGATGTTTGAGCTACAGATCGCATCCCTTCATTAAGATCATTAGGCCATGAAATCACTGAGGATAAAAAACCTGCTGATCTGATTTCGCTCAAATTTTAACACAACACTGGAACTTACCGGTCTAGAGGATTTCCAGACTTTGATCCTGATCCTGAAAAACTAACCTAGATCCCGATTGGATCAAAGTCAGAATCAATGGATATCTCGGACACACATGATCCGATTTTGCTAAAACCTTCAAACATGAAATCGTGGTATAATACAATTAGGATTCAACTTCGGCGTGATCCTAAGAAATCCAGAAAACCATAAAGCTGGAAAATCCGAAAACCTTTTACAATGCGACAAAAAATATGAGGTCTAGAGTCTGCAATCTGTTATTGTTCCAGTTTATTATGGTCCTATTTCATGTATTTCTGACACACACATATTGCTACATTTCGTTGTCATGATCTTTTTCATTCCAGGTAGTCGGTCTGATTCTGGTTCTGATTTCTGTGATTGAGATCATTCTGGCCGCAACACATAACATTTATAGAGACACTGGTCAAGTGAGTGAGAGTGTTCCTTTAATGTGGTTCATCACACCCACGATTAAAGCGCTGAGCTTTGTAAGTATTAGAAATATTACAAACATTGTACAACAATATAGTGACGACGACGACGACGACGACGACGACGACGACGACGACGACGACGACTGTCAACGTTTCTGCTTATCGAGCTGCTGATAATTTTACAAGTACTTCTCCTACTGCTGCGCTGCTCATGGTGATTCTGCTGCTGTTGTTGCTGCTGCTACTGCTAGTGATGATGATGATGATGATGATGATGATGATGATGATGATCACGATGGCGGTGATGATGATGATGATGATGGTGCTGGTGGTGGTGGTGATGATGATGATGCTGGTGATGACGATGCTGGTGATGATGATGATGATGATGATGATGATGATGATGATGACGATGATAATGGTGATGATGATGATGATGATGGTGATGACGATGATGGTGATGGTGGTGATGGTGGTGATGATGATGATGATGATGATGGTGGTGGTGATGATGATGATGATGATGATGATGATGATGATGATGATGATGATGATGATGATGATGATGATTATGGTGATGGTGATGATGATTGTGATGGTGATGGTGGTGATGATGATGATGATGATGGTGGTGGTGATGGTGGTGGTGGTGGTGATGATGATGCTGGTGATGATGATGATGATGATGATGGTGGTGGTGATGCTGATAATGATGATGATGATGATGATGATGATGATGATGATGATGCTGGAGATGATGATGATGCTGATGCTGATGATGATGATGATGATGGTGGTGGTGATGATGATGATGATGATGATGATGGTGGTGGTGGTGGTGGTGGTGGTGGTGATGATGATGATGATGATGATGATGGTGATGATGACCATGTGTATGTGTTGTTGCTGCTGCGACAGTATTACTATTATTATTATTACGGTATTATTATTATTATTATTATTATTATTATTATTATTATTATTTCAGCTTTTGTCTGTGCTATTGATCCATCTGGAAAGAAAACTTGGATTTATTACATCCGGCTTCCAGTTCTTCTTTTACCTGTTGGCTTTCCTGATAAATATTATTCCGTTTTACAGCAATATCTTCTACTTACAGGTACTTACAGGCTTTGATATTTAACCTTTTGACCCCAAAATTGGCCCACGTCTTCTGGACCAAACAAGCATCCGTCCACCACAGCTTGGTCTTCCGTAGATTCAGAGTGCATGACAAATGTATATTTTAGGCATATTGTTGTCAAAATAATCATTTTAATCGGCGTGGAGCTGTGTCGTTGTCCTTTGACGTTTTGACACCAAATAACTTACGCATCTTCAGGAATCCACCGGCAACCATTGGCCCAAGTCTGATTGCTCTATACGAAATTGTTTGACCTCCATCCTGAAATTCGAATTTGTGACTGACTGACCGACCGATCAACCGTCGGACCGGCCGACCGACCGACCTACCGACCGTCTGACCGAATGACCTAATGACTATATTTTTCTCAATAGATATGTTTAAGATATGTATTCATACTTTTTCCTTCAGTATAAACAGACACATGTTCTGTTCATTCACATAATACTAATATATCTCCTTATTTTTAGGGTGAAGGCTTGGGGAGCAACATAAGCATCGCGCCAATATCTCTATTTTATGTTGAAGTCGCATTTGTGATCATACAATGGCTTCTACATTTCCCGGCTGAGATCCTGCCGAAAGAGGAATATGGCATCACTGTCAAGGTATGTGGCGAAAAATATTATATTTGTATTATTAAGATCAATATTACAGTGAATTTTTTCCTAACTGGGAGGTCGATTTGGAATTGCCAAAGGTGAATACACCTTTGGCAATTCCAAATCGACATACCAGTTAGGAAAAAATGATTTTATCACAGGAAATATAATCTTGAAGCAAAATTAGTTTCAAAATACTCAACAACTTACCCGTGTGATTGATTATTTTGAAAACCGTTATTTCACGATATATTTACTGCCATTAATGTTCATATTTCTTGGCGTCATTGGGCATCCCATATTTAACTCGTTGACCGCCGAAATACCGGAATCTCACGTGTAACAGTGCCATACACGTAATCGGTTGAATATTTTAAAAATAATTTAACTGGAAAATAGTGCTGACTTGGGCAGCAACTACTCCCAGTCAAATTATTTTCAAATTAGTCATCAAAATATTTGATACATCATAACTGATTTTCCGTATTCAGTCTTTAAAGCGTTAACCCCGCCATGACAAAGATCGGCCAAAAACAGCCTCATTGTCGTTGTCGTTGGCTTTGTCGTTGAGCTTTGATAGGGCGTCGTTAGTGATACCAGGACCGACGGCGATGACGACGACGACGGCGACGACGACGACGACAGGGATGACGACGACAGAGACGACGGCAACGACGAGTATACTAATATTAGCTGTTATTATTATTATTATTATTATTATTATTATTATTATTATTATTATTATTATTATTATTATTTGGCTTAAGGGACCGTGCCCGGAAATATTGGCTTCATTTTGTTCACGGTTCACCTTTTGGTGGCTGACGCAGTAAGTTAAAGCACGGGTCTAACAGTAAATTGAAACTCCTTATAACGAACATCTGTTGATTACATTATAATGTAACGAGGGCAATAAATATGTAGTTAGAAGATGTGAACGTATCGACAGAGGTTAAGAATGGGAACGTATTTGTGAAATAATGGCTGACGTCCTCGCACTAAAGCCCTTTCACATACCCGGATAAGGCCCGGGGCTCCGAAAAATAAGCGGCCCCCAAATCAAAAACAATTATTACATTTAGCCCCATTTCAACCTGTAATCATAGTATCTAACGTTTGCAGTCATGATATACGCAAACTATTAAACATGTTGAAACAAATTTGTGTGCAAGCTGTGTTATATTTATGTATAAATACGTCATGCTGCAATTGGCCAGTATCAAGGGATATAACTCTTATTGCCTTAGTCAGGTGCTCAGCACAGGCCTTTCGCTTCTTCCACGCTCTCCGTTCGACTGTCAGCAAATCAGGTGTGGGCAGCGCGGCACGTGACATTTGTCAAAATTTATTTTGAGAAAAATATGTTATATAATTTTGTGAATTCCTAACTATTCCCCCTTGGAGGCAGACATTCTACCAAAACCAGTAACAGCTGGGGCTTCCTTACGCAGCACCAGCTTTCAGTCAAATCAGTGTCAAAGTTTTGAACAACAACATTTTGTCACATATTTGCGAGTAGTAGTAGTAGTAGTAGTAGTAGTGTTAGTAGTAGTAGTAGTAGTAGTAGTAGTAGTAGTAGTAGTAGTAGTAGTAGTAGTAGTAGTTGTTGTAGCAATGGCAGCAGCGATGGCAGCAACATTAGTAATAGTAGTCGCCATTCCCTCCTTGACCCTCCCGATTAGCGGCCCCCGAACTAATTATCCCTAGGCCCCAAATAAGCTTAATGCTTAAAAAGTTGTGAGATCCTTTATTAATTATACCAGAGTAGCTGCGTATTAAAATTCTAATTTATATAAAGCGTTGTCTAGGACGTTTCGAATACATATTTATGTATCGCCGATTGTCACGTTTAAGCTGTTTGGCTGCGGAAACGCGACATTAACTCGCTCACGACAGATGCCAGCCAAAATCGGCTTCTGTAGTGGTCTTGAGGAATGCATATTTGTAGCACAGGAGAATACCATTTTTGAAGAATTTTCCACTGGAATGACTGGCTCGATAATCGAGCCAGCCATTCCAGTGGAACATTTTTCAAAAATGATATTCTCTTGGCCTGCAAATGGACATTCAATAAGCAAATATTTGAATTTTTGTTTAACAAATTCATTGATTAATGGGTTAATAGGCACGGTAGTAAATATATTTATATTTAACAGTAATGAGCGAATCGGAGTTAGAAATGTCATTATATAGGTATTGGAATGATTTGTATCTAGTTCAACATGTAGGCATACCAGAGTATATCGGTGTCAATTTGGACATAAGGTTAAGTGGGGATAGGAAGATCAGAAACTAGAGCCGTTGTGAAATGGGGTTACTGCATGTTGAGGTCACAGTCAAAGTATTTCAAAACGACCCCTTAGGAACAACCATGACACATCATTTTCAATGGGCGTTGTGCATATTGAATGACAGTATCCGTTTTAGCTATGCCCCGCCCATCTCTAGTTAAGCTCGATCGACACTTCGCCTGTGTTGGAATCGATCGATCCCTGAACTCGATGATTATCAAGGCAGCAACAGCGCCCAGTCAAATTAGTTTCGAAATATTCAACAGAATGTTTATTAAATAGTAATAACGTACAATTCGTACAATAACGCTTAGTCCGTCATCAATTAAGGGTTCGTGACGACTTAGATCGTATCTACGGCATTCATGACGTAATTGATTATGACGTCATCTAGACCGCCATCCTATACGTTACGTAGCTGAGTATGACATCATATGATTGATGAATAGGCTAGAAAGGTTCATTGCGCGTTGTGGCTTTTCGTGTAAAAAGTTGAAAATTGTTTTATTAGTTAATTGTGCTAGATTGCTTGGTCGACGACACGTCATCGCATATCCACAGGTTGTCCGCTTTCACTTTTTTAATCCATCCCACGCCACCCGTGGGGGATGAGCCAAATGTAAATGCCCTCTTGCACTCCGCAATCATATGGGTAACTTACACACTAAATCTATCTGAATTGCATCAACGGTTCTGAGGAGGTGCGCCACAATCAATTGTTCACCTTTTGACCACCACTCACACTCCTTGAGAGCGGAATCAAGTGTAAATATCAATCGTATGGGTAAATCATATTACAAATTTGGTTGAATTCTGTCCAATGGTTTCAGGGGAGTTACGTTACAATCAATTTCGTGATCCTTTGAATACGCTCCCAACTCCTGGGGTAAAACGAAATGTAAATGGCCTCATGCACTCCGCAATCGTAGGCCTATGGGTAACTAACATACCAAATTTGGTTGAATTTTGTACAACGTTGTCGTTTTCGAAGGATTTGCATTACAATCAGTTTCTTGAAATTTTTATCTCCACCCTCACCCCATAAAATATGCGATCATATGTGTAATTGAAATACTCAATTTGGTTGAATTCCGTGCAACGGTTTCGGAGGAGTTGCGATAAAGTAAAGTTTAAGTGTACGGTAAAGTTTGACCTTCTGGCCCTTCCCCACACAGTGGGGGGGGGGGGTGGCTGAGCCAATGGATGAATCCAGTTTATCGACCAATGCTATAACGCCCTAATCAACAACGTCATAAACAATTAGGTTAGGCATTACGTAATTAAGTCGGTCATAAACGCTTATTAGTCCGTCACGTTGTATGAATTGTATATCTTTACTATTTAATAATAAGCAACACCAGCACAAAGTCAAATTAGTTTCAAAATATTCACCAGCTTACGTGTATGGTTTTCTGGAAATTGAGTGTAGAGATCTATGGATCCCAACGGTGGCAAAGTATGGGCGGAGCTTGAGACATAGCTGGCCGGGGCATAGCTAAACCGGATTCATCCATTGTAAATGTACTTGAGTACACCGCAGTTATATGGGTAAATTACATACTAAATTTTGCTGAATTCCGTCAAATGGTTTCGGAGGAGTTGCATTACAATCAATTTAGTGACCTTTTGACCGTCACTTCAACCCCGCGATGGTGCCAAATGTATATATCTTCTTGCACGCCGCGATCATATGGGTAACTCACATACTAAATTTGGTTAAAGTCTGTCTGTCTGTCTGTCTGTCTGTCATGCTGTCCGCCTGTCTTGCCGCCCGTGTGTCTGTCTGTCTGTCTGTCTTTACATTGAAAAAAACGCATTGGCACAGGAATTTAATTACAAATTTCTTTACCTAAATTTGTCCTATCGAGACCAAGTTTAGATTTACTTAGAGTGGTCCCCCCTTGAGATTAGTTGGGGTAAAATGAACTTATCAGTAGGTCGCTTTAACAGGTAAAGGCTGGGATTGATCCTACATTATAGAGAAATCACACACACACGAATGCACGCCCGCACGCCCGTACGCACGCACGCACGCACGCACGCACGCACGTACGTACGTACGCACGCACGCACACATCTGAACGAATGCACGAATGCATGCAATAACACATGCACACAGTAATACATGCACGAATGCACGCAATAATGCATGCATGAACGCATGCACGAACGAACGCACGAATGCATGCACGCACCCACGCACTAATGTACTCACGAATTAATACACCCACACCCACATACACACACATACACCCACGCAAGTATAGATGCACACACGTGCGGATGTACGAGCACACCCCCACACACATACACACATACGAACAAACGCCCGGACGAACGAACGAACGAACGAACGAACGAACGAACGCACGCACGCACGCACGCACACATACTTTTGCAGACACAAAATTAAAAGATGTCCTACGGATATGATTTCATGTTGCCCCACCATTGATTTTGGTTGGGATTAGATTTATTTAAGAATAGGTAGGGAGGGATGAAACCTTGTCATTGTTATCAGGAACCATACGGTCTAACTTTGATCTTACTAGCAAATCTTTCAGGTTTGGATTTCTATTGTAAGCTATTACTGGTCGTGCTTTGATCGGTTCCTTTAATTTAGATTGCAACTGTGAATATTCGTCTTTCATGGTTTTCGCTAATTCAACATTACGTCTATTGTATATGAGTTGAAATGGGATAATTTTGTTCTTTTGTGATATTCCCGAATCTACATTTATTCCAAATGGTGCTTTTGTTTGGAGTGTTCTAATCCAATGGCCCTCTCGGATTTTGCGAAACGAACTCGTTTCTTCCTCACTATCGAAGGATCGGAATCTGTTCTATTGGCATGATTTCAAAATGATGTTCAACTGAATGATCCGGAAGTTGGAAATGTTGAGCAATTGGCGTATCTGCTGAGGTGTTAATATCAGAAACGTGGCGTCTAGCACGCACTCTAAATGCATTTTTTGTTTCACCAACATACTGTTTCTGGCAAAGGGCACAATTGATCAAATAGACTACATTCTCAGAATCACAATGCATATTGGTTCGGATATGATATTCATTTTTAGTTTGAAAGCTCAGGAATGTTTGTTGGTTTACAATATAGTTGTTTACTTTGCATCTATATTTGTCGCATTTAGAAACTGATCCATCGCACATGATTGGTTTATTGTGTTTAATTTGGACAGGTTCAAACTCGGGTCCGCTATGAGGTTTTAGATTTTCAAGCTCATTGATGGTGTCTGCTTTAATTTTTCGAAGAAAACGGGCTGAATAGCCTCGTGCTTTCAAAGCATCAAACAGAGTAGAGCATGCACTATTCAGATTTTGCCTATTGCTAGAGTTTCGAAAAAATCTTATGATTTACGATTTGATCAAACCTTTAAATGTGTGTGGAGGATGAAATGATTTTTTGTGAAGCAGCTGATGTGAGTCTGTTGGCTTAAAGAATACTTTATATTCTAATTTTCCAGAGGAATCAAATTGAGGACCCTTATAGATCGTGACATCTAAAAAGTCAACCGATGTTCCACTAATAGTAGCTTTTAGCTTGATGTTTGAATCTTGGTTATTTAAAATGCGAAAAAATTCCCAAAAGTCTTCTTCTGAATGTTGCCAAACTATGAAGATGTCATCTAGATATCTGAGGTAAAGAAGAGGCTTTTTGGTTGATTTGTTCAGTGCCTCCACTTCCCACTCCGCAACATAAATCGTGGCAAAATTTGGGCTGAATCGTTTACCCATTGCGCATCCACAGATTTGAAGGTAATTTTCACCATTAAATTGGAAATCGTTTCCTTTAAGACTTAGCTCTAATAATTTTAGAATTTCCGTGTCTGGTCGATCTGGATCAGGAAATTTGACAAAAGAATTCTTAATAGCATTGACTCCAGCATCAATATCTATATTGGTATACATAGCATCTATGTCTAATGTGACTAAATATGTATCTTTCGGAACTGACAATTTGGATAACTTTGAAAGAAAGTGTTCAGTGTTTTTGAGAAAGCTCTTGTGTCTATTAGCAATGGGCTTTAAATAGTAATCAATATATTCTGAAATGCCATAAGACTCACTGCCACAGTCTGAAATGATGGGTCGTCCAGGAGGTGTCAATGGATCTAACCAGGTGCTGATAGGTTTATGGATTTTAGGCAAGATATAAAATGTCCGATTTTGTGGATTATTCTCACCTAGCAGATACTTTAGCTGTTTCTTATCGATGTACTTATCTGTATGCAATGAATTAAGTATTTCAATGAAATTTTGTCGGTTTTGAGGCCAAATTAAATTATCAAGTTTTCTGTAATGCCTGGTGTTAGTTAACTGCCTTTCGGCCTCGCGGATGTAGTTTTCTCTAGACATAATCACAGTTGCTGAACCTTTATCGGCTGGTTTTATAATAATATTTTGATTTCTACGTAATTTGTTGATAGCCTGTCGTTCGAGAAATGAAAGGTTTTGCTTATTGTTTGTAACTGGCAATGATCTGGCTATACCAGCAACCGTTTTTATGGTTGCTTTAACATTGTCATCAACTAGCCTATCTGGAGGGTCCCAACCGGATTTTCCAGTGAATGGTTTTGACTCTCCATTTAAATTTCGAAAATGATGGGCTATTTTTACTGAATGACCAAAATTAGCTACTTCAATAAGACCTGTGTCTAAAAGCAAATCTAATCCTGTTTTTGGTTTTGGAGTTGGTATAAAAGTAAGACCACGATCGAGAATTGATTTTTCAGATGGTGAGAGATCATAGTCAGCTGCTAAATTGACAAGGTTTGTTCCTAATCCTATGTTAGGGGAGCTATTGCCTTGACCCACATTTAGTTTAAACTAAGTACCGTCAACCAATGGTTATAAATACAATTAGCTGTTTCTTTCGTCCAATGGATTCTATCCTTCTCAACATGAAAATTCGCATCAGAAATTTTGGGGATGACCTTATCAACGTGGCAGTTGGACCTTGCTGATTCGTTGATACGCTTGAGACAGTACCTTTGCCTGTCTGACAAGCTATCAGAGAAGTTAATCTCAGCAAAGTGCAACTCCGCATTAGGGAAGGTGTTTTTAAATTCACGAGCCATGAACCGTAAATGGCTTGAGGCTTTGGTTGGATGCTCATTTTTGGAGTTGATGCCAATATTCAAGATGATCTTCTCCGGGCTAGGGCCATCCTGGTGTCGCATAGCCATTGTTCTGAAATGTGATAATGCGGCACCAGGATAGCACTCAACCTGGATGTCAGGATGGACATCTAAATCAATTCGGGCTAGATTAGAGGACCCTATCATCAGAATCTTTTTGGTGATTCTGGGGATCCTCCACAGGCCCTTGCTATGCGATTGATGACGGTACTTAGCAAACTTCCTGTCAGACAGGTTACTATTATTCTCCATAGGAGGGAGAGGAGGTGGAGACAGAAGAAGAGGAGCAGAAGAAGGTGCGTGAGGAGAAGAGAGATGAAGCGTAGGAGGAAGAGGAGGAATGGAGAGAGGAGATGCAAGAGGAGAAGATTGAGTATGAGGAGCAAGAGGCGGGATTGAGAGAGGAGATGCATAAAGAGAAGAAGTTTGAGGAGGAAGAGGAGGAGGCGGGATTGAGAGAGGAGATGCATGAAGAGAAGAAGTTTGAGGAGGAAGAGGAGGAGGCGGGATTGAGAGAGGAGAAGGAGGAAGAGGAGAAGATCGAGTCAGAAGGTGGCGAGGAGAAGATAGTGGAAGAGATGAGGAAGAGTTGCTAGGTGGTAGATTGGGGGAACAGTGAGTAACAACCCGACAACGGCGCACAGGAGGAGAATTTGTCTTTGGGAGAGCCGGCCATGACTCTGTTACATCATCAACACCAGGTGCTGGTGTTGGTGATGTATACAGATTCGTCCGCTTGGAAGTTGTAGGCGAGGGTGTGAAGGTGGTTGGTGACCGTTGTCGTTTGTTAGTCATTGTTGAATGATAACCTGAACCTGTACTCGGTGTGGCCGCCGGTGTTGGTAGAGACATCACTCTATTTTGCTTATCACTAGCTATTTCTGCCAAAAATTTCCAAAAATTTGTGATTGTCATTGTGGCCAATTTATTTCCAAAATTTTGCCTACCCCATTTCAATGCTATGCCTTTGGCTCTGTCTAGATCAAGAATTACATTAGATTCGGCCACTTTTACCTCTGCCTTTAATTTGTCCAATTTGCTTCGATAATGTTTGATTAAATTTTCTAAGCAGCTATGAGCCCAAATTTGGTTTATCATGCTGGTCGATTTAAAAAATTCGTCATCTCGTAAGGCAGGGCAGAAAAACGAGTTCATCTCCTCCATTTTCATGCTGAGAGATTTCGGGAGAGAGTCTGATGCCAAACGCTCTCGTAAAAGACCATAGTGATGCAAGCATTGCAACACATGGAAGTACATCTTAACCAGTCTCTGAAAGGCCTGAACAGACTGGTTAGGAGCACTTTTGGTTGAAGAAAAGTTGGACGCTGGGTTGCCAGATTTGCGTCCTTTACCTACTGGGCCGTTGAAATTCTTGGCCATTTTAGAACGTAATCAAATTTCTACAGATTTATGTCAAATTTAGTCAGAAAAGTTCAAAAAAGTTAAATTCCAAATGTTAACTAGAGCGATATGTGTTGAAACAATTTAGAGACTGAAAAATAAGAACAATTAATACAAGATTATTATATATATATAAAATTAAAGCTTACACTGTCAGTTGCTGGAGCGCTTTCGACGTAATGGTCTTCGTCATGCAGCGAAAAAACTGGTCTAATGGCAACTGATAATTCTTACATATTTATAGGAGAATTACTACAATGGTGACTACTGATTAACTATTAATTCAGTCTCTCCACAAAAGATCAAACTAAACCCGAAGACCTGCTTTAGATCAATGTGCGCCTTTGGCGCTACTGAAGTCAAACAGCTAATACAAAAGGCGTGATTGCTTAATTATATCGAGCTTATCTAACTGTAGCATGGGTTAGTACGCCGGTTCGTTTCAGGCGATTAAGGTGTGAGAATAACAATGAGGGCTATTTGGTCAGTCATTAGATCAAATGCTGCCGAGATATGTTTAATCATGGCGGCGGAGAGTAATTTACTTGTTGTTTGAGTACTGCAAGGGACAGGTTTCCTGAATAAAGATTAATAAAACAAATTCTGACAAGTTATACAGTTATTTGATCTTGGCGAATCGGTTCACTCAGTCATTACAAAGCGTTGATTACTTCTTTGTAATAAGTTGGCGTTGCCGTGTGTTCGAAAATAGGAACAAATTTGGACAGTTAGGAGTTATACAGTTTTTTGATCTGGGCAAATCGGTTCACTCAGTCATTACAAAGCATTGATTACTTCTTTGTAATAAGTTGGTGTTGCCCTGTGTTCGAAAATAGGAATAAACAAATAGTTTTGAGCAGGTCTTTCTGACATAGGATTATCCATTGTGGATTGACTGAATGTTGTTGGTCTAGTGAGATTCCTTCTAAAGAGAGGTGGTTGTAAGTCACAGGTTGTTTGAGCTTTGTAAGCTTATATGTCCAACAACCCATGCACTCATTCACCCGCCCAGACACCAGCATATTAATCCATCCATCAGTCCATCCTGCCATCCACCTAAACAAATACTTGATTAAGGGGAGAACAGATTTGTAAACTGATAGACAGACACCCGGTGGGTGACTAGACGACTGAACAAATGAATAGGCAAATGGGTGAAAGCTACAATTTCATTTCCGAATTTGGTTTAATTTATTCACTTAGTCATTGCAAAGCGCTAATTGTTTCTTTGCAATGAGTTGGTGCGGCTGTTGAAAATATAAGAATAAAATACGGCAGGTGGTTGCGGAAGAGAGATGGTTTGTACCTTTACAAACATATATGTCTGTCTGTCTGTCTGTCTGTCTGTCTGTCTGTCTGTCTGTCTGTCTGTCTGTCTGTCTGTCTGTCTGTCTGTCTGTCTGTCTGTCTGTCTGTCTGTCTGTCTGTCTGTCTGTCTGTCTGTCTGTCTGTCTGTCTGTCTGTCTGTCTGTCTGTCTGTCTGTCTGTCTGTCTGTCTGTCTGTCTGTCTGTCTGTCTGTCTGTCTGTCTGTCTGTCTGTCTGTCTGTCTGTCTGTCTGTCTGTCTGTCTGTCTGTCTGTCTGTCTGTCTGTCTGTCTGTCTGTCTGTCTGTCTGTCTGTCTGTCTGTCTGTCTGTCTGTCTGTCTGTCTGTCTGTCTGTCTGTCTGTCTGTCTGTCTGTCTGTCTGTCTGTCTGTCTGTCTGTCTGTCTGTCTGTCTGTCTGTCTGTCTGTCTGTCTGTCTGTCTTGCGATCCGTCTGCCCATACATCCGTCAATCTATCCATCCACCCATATCCATCCATCCGTCCATCCATCCGTCGATCCATCCATACGTCCATCCGTCCGTCTTGCCGTCTGTCCATCGATCTATCTGTCCATCTGTCCTTTCTGTACGTCCATCAGTCTAGGCGTATGTCCGTCTGTTCAGCTGTTCGTTCGTCCGTCTGTCCATCCGTTCGTCCTTCCATCCGTCTGTGTGCCTAAAAACTATTCATCCGATTTGACTCCAATTTCAACAAATTAAAAGACCCTACGGTGTAAAGCGCTTCCAGGATGGCCCTGATCCAGATAAAAAAGAACGGATCGGGATCGGATCAAATTCCAGATGTATAGGTACCTCGAAAATTTCTGATCCGATTTGGCTAAAAAAAATTTCACAAGCCACGGTATGACAGTACACTAGTAAATCAGAAAAAAATATCTGAAGTAATTTTACAATGTAATGAAAATAACCGGGAGGGAGGGTGAGGGAGGGGGGGGGGGGTGTTACACTCCCTGATTGCACGCGCTGTCTAGTATTTCTCTCCCCGCAGCCTCATACTTAAGGGGTACAGGAAGGCCCTGGATGACTCTGACGTATGGGATCCTAACCCACGTGACCGGAGCAGTAAAGTAGTTCCTGAGTTTGACGCGGAGTGGAGCAAAGAACTAGCGAGAGTCAAACGTATCAAGTAAGTGTAGGAGAGTCTGTTATAACATAAGAAGAAGAAATGTGAGTGTTCCAGTGCATACAAGATGTGCTGGCTAGCTGAGGACATAGTTGGCATACAACAAAACCCGATACACACTGGTCAACTTGTTGTACGCAACTTGTTTGATGAAAAAGCTGGATGAAATAGTTGGATGAAAATAGGACACTGATCAATTATTTTCCAGCCACAATTGTTTAACTATGCCCTAGCTATCTCTAGCTAAACTTCACGAAATATGCCAGTTTTGGGATTGATCGATCCATGCGCTCCCTGAATATCAATTTCCATAAAACTATACAGGTAAGCTGTTGAATTTTTTGAAACTAGTTTTACTGGGTGCTGTTGATGCCTATGGCAGCAACAACGCCCACTCAAATTAATTTCAGCAGAATTTTATTTAATAGAATCGTTATTTAATGGTAAATACATATAATTCGCACAACTTGACGGACTATTAGGCGTTTATGACCGACTTAGACACGTCACTCATGAAGTAGTTGATTTTGGCGTCAACCTACATGTGACACATTTCATCATGACGTCATATATTTTAATGATAGATTGAATTCTTATATTGGCTAAGAACATCTCTGAATTAAATATTATACTTATTCTTGTCAGTGATAAAACGGAGAGGGAAACCACAACAAAACAAATACGTTACTATGACGATAATGTGCTCCTGAACGGCTCGAGCGAGAAGACACCTTTGCTTGGTCAACGCGGCAGAGGAACACAAGTCGAAAAATATGACGCCAACATCGACACCAAAACACCAAACTCTGCACACGATGAGGCAACAACTGAGACAAAAGATGGAGCTAAGAAGACCGAGCCAGGTCTCTTCAAGATCATGGTCAGTTGGAACCCCAGATATGAATAGCAGCCATAAATCGATCATTGTGCCTTCAACTGTGTTTTTTCGTAGTTCAGCAATTTTCGATGGAGCACTTATGAAACACGACACAGATATTCCCTGTAGTATTTTGTCGGCCGATCTAGTACATGCAAGAATATTAGAACGCTGGCAAAATCTATTTTCTTTTTTGAATTATTAATTTAATAATTCTGCTAGTCATTCGAAACAATATCGGATGAAAATAACGAACCCAATTTTACTAACGTTAGCAAATATGATATTTAAGGTGATAATATTTACGAAAACAGGTAACTTACCTTGTTCACCGTATCAATCGCAATATGCATTTTTTCATTAGTATACGCAGAGGAATTTGGAATATTAAATTTGTGGTTTTGCTAAAATCGCAAAAATATTTATTATGTGGTATGATTAGTTTCAAATGTGAAAAAAGTGACACATTTTGTTGACGATTCTAATGATAGTTTGATGATAGGCCGTAGACTGGTTACCGGTTTGGTGCAGTCTAGATACCCGATCATGCGCACTTGTATTTTACAGAACTAACGCCACCCGAGATCGGGACAACTCGTCACATAGTGACAGTATGATCGATCTATGCTATTCATATCTGTGGTTGGTACTGAGTTAATTAATTTTGATAGATATAGATTTGACTTGTATTAGAGGAGACAATTTTAGCGATGCCCCACCCATTTCTAGCTAAGTTCCGCCAAAAGTTTACGCTTATTGGAATCGATTTGAAATTTTGAAACAAGAATTCCAGAATATAAATTTTAAGGTAACTGTACAGGTAAGCTGTTTAATAGTTTGAGAGTAATTTGACTGCGTGCTGTTGCTGCCTATGGCAGCAACAGCTCCCAGTCAAATTAGTTTCAAGAGATTCAACAGAAAATTGTAGATATCGACGACATACAATTCGTGACCGACTTTTCAATTTTTGTGACGGAGTTATAAGACATTTTAATTGTGACGTCAGCTAGTATTTGACGTCTTACGACGTCAGATCCTTGAGTGACAGATCGGATCCATCCTCTATGTACACTTTGAATCCGAAAGGCCGAATGAATATTTAATAAATAAATTGTTGAATATTTGGAACGGAAGCTGACATTACTGCCTATCATAGGTTCCTGTCAAATTAGTTTCAAACTATTCAACAGGGTACATGTATAGATTACCTGGAAATTGTGATTCTAACTTGACAAAAACAGTGTTAGTGCTACAGTCATACCAAACAGATGTAATGGCGTTTTTCATACACTTCATCGCACGTGTCATACTGGCACAAAGTGTGCAGGCAGCGCCACCAATAGAGACTGTGTGTAGTAATTGTGGTAATGCAGAAATCTATCACAATAAACCAAACAATATTCACCTATTATCCCTTTAATGACTAAATTTGTTCTAAAAATTAAAATATTTAGTTATTTTTCGTTATCGAGCCAGTCATTCCTGTGATCAATTTTCAAAAATAGTCTTCTCTTGGCCTGCAAATGAGAATTCCTTAAGGCGACTACAGAAGCAGGTTTTGGGCTAAATTATACTAGGCCCACTTCTCGTTGAAATACATTACTGCAAATCGGATAGTATGTGTGATTACTGTATTCTGCGTCGCTAGTAGGAGAGACATCCTACAGCTGCTATCATTCCTTATTCGTTTTTGCACACTGCCTCCTCTTCTCAGCCGAAATCCTTAGCTTCCTCAGGTACATTCTTGACTTGAGTGTATCGAGTCATGCTTTCTTGAGGTCACCTCGTATCGGGCTTAGCAACTTTACGCAATGGCGTCCTCTCCTGGCTTTGTATTTGCTGGCTCCGAGTAGGCCGAATTCCAAGGCACGCTGTGCAGGTGTCTCTTCTGACATCATTAGCACATGTCGCAACATGGACCATCTTTGCTGGGCGACCTTTACAGACAGCGGCGACGTATTACACATCTTGTATCGTATAGTACAGCTCAGAAATAACTCGTCCTGTTGAATATTTTGAGCATACTTGGACTGGAAGACAGTGCTGTCTAAGGCAGCAATGTCTCCCAATCCAATTAAATGTAAAATATTCAACAGAACATTTCTTACATCTTATTCGATAGTGTACTAACTAACATACATGTGTTTCTGTATTTTGTTTTGGAAACATAATTAACGTATTTATAAGGTGTACTGTATATGACTTTCCTAATTACCTATTATCTATATTCTAATTAGGCGATACGAGGTTTCTGATACATGCGTTCATTTCATCTTTAAAGGATAAATAATCTCTTCTCTTGATATCTATTCAGGTGATCTAATAGGCCACTCATAAACTGTACAGGTAATTTTAAGCCTTTTATCGTC